>PVIR01004815.1:0-24732 GCA_004026965.1 Petromus typicus | reverse complement strand
GTTTTTAATGGCAGAGTAATACTCCATTCTGTAGAAGAACCACAGCTTTTTTATCCAGTCTCCAATTGATGGACTATTGTTATTCTTTATTATTTTGTTATAAAATTTAGGGTTTTTGAAGAATATGCTGAGAGCGAGCAGGCAGACGGAAGGAAAATAAGAGTGTGCCCTGCAGGCGCACGATAGGGGGTTGGAGTGCTGGGCCTATTCTGAGACGCTTCCCATTGGAGTCTTTAGAGCATGAGTGAAAGATTATTGAGAAGGTTCTAAGTCATGAGGGCTTCATCTATTGAACATGTTCTTTCCCACAGTTAATCTTATAATTGTATGTATCAGAGACTGTCCTTAAAAGCATGAAATAATGAAAAAAAAAAAAAGCATGAAATAATGTATTCAGACAAAATTCTACCGAAAGCCATGCCGGCAGGCAGTTCTAGTGCACGTGGTTTAGAATTTTGGAATTTTCCAAGGCAGGCCTGGAGGTCCTTTTTGCCCTATTTATTCCTAACTCATTACTATGGGTTGGTCCTGGCCCGTTGCTCAGGCTCGGGAAAGTGAAGAGCGTGGCTGAGCTGAAAGCAGAGGGGAAACATCTACAGCCCCATTTGTACCATCTACGTTATTAGGGGTGAGGTAATTTCCTAAGCTTTATTCCACAATTGGCTAAGAGCTAAAATGCTAGTAAGATGGGAACGTGCTCGGCAGAGTGGATATAGTATCACGTGGTACAATGCGGAGTGCTCCCAGCAGGATCCTATTTTCCTGGATTTCAGTTAGAGGTGGTGTAACTAAGTTATGGGGAATGAAATGTGGGCTCTCGTGATGAAATGCCAGACAGCCTTGAAACTTCAAATCATTTTATACAGTCTTTAATATTGTTCTTCTCTTGGAATACATTCCTCTCTTCAGGTGACTCAGCATCCGCACACCTCAGACCTTTCATCATAAGATGAGAGGACGCTGTGCCTCCAGATCATTTTTTTGGAGTACACCCGCATGGGCGAATCACTAGACCTCACAGAATGTAACATGCGGAGAAATAAGACTTCATTCTGTGCAACAGCTGAGATTTTCATGTGGTTAATTAATGAACATAACTCTTCTTGATCAATGTAAAAAGTATAAATAATGAGTATATATCTGTATCTGTCTATGTATATATATACTTATATTTTGATTCATTAAGCTTGAAACACCTCCCAAGATGCCCTTTGCTGCCATCTCTGCCCTGATGATGGCAGGAAGTGAGAACAATGACAGTGAAAATTTAAACACTTTTAGTCCATGTTTGCAATGGCCAAAAAATTGACTAAATTATACCCCTTAATATTGGAGAAAACTATGTTTGAATATGCATTCCAATATTAAACTATGTTACTTTAAGGTATGAGGATAGAAAATGGGACCTGGAATATAGGATCTTATTACATGTTATTGGCTTCGATGAAGTGGACTTGGAAAATATATTATATATATATCAGTAGGTAACATGTGAACATACCAACCAGTTTGAAGTTGGAAAGGAAGCAGTAAAGGGTGCTTTGAGGCTAAACATTTTCTTCTAATTCAAAAATTAAGTATAAGAATTAAAGTTCTGATAAAATACAAGAGGTGAGCAATGAGGCAAGAAAGAGAAAGGGAAAGAGAAATAGAGGCAGAGAGATGGAGGGCCAATAGAAAGAAAAAAGAAGGAGGAAGAGAAAGTGAAACAAAGGGGAAGTAGAGGAGGAGAAGGAAGTAGGCATGGATGGGAAGAAGATCAGGGAGTGCTGGGCCGTAAGACTCAGCTGAGTAGTTTATGGAAACAGTTACAGCAATAATTCAAGTCTGAGGAATATGATTTGGAAAGAATTTTGATTGTGGATTTTAGGAAAAACAGTGACATATAGGAACAGGACCTCATAAGTAATTTAAGAAATTTTATTAGTAAATGAATTATAAGGCTGGGCTAAACACATCATTAGTTTTTTTTTTTTTTTTTAGGTTTTTGGAGACAGGGTGTCGCTTTGTGGTTCAGGCTGGCCCTGAGCTCAGCCTCCAACTCACATCACAATCCTCCTGCCTCTGCCTCCCGAGTGCTGGGATTACAGGCGTGAGCCACCACGCCCGGCACTGTGGATGTGGTACTGGTTGCTGCTGGGTGTGGTTACCGGGGAATCGAACCCGGGTCCTTGCGCTTGCAAGACAGGCGCCGGAACCACTGAGCTAACTCCCCGGCCCAACACATGATTAGTTTTTGAGACCATTAGTTCCTTAGTCTTTCATCACCAGCATGCTTCAAGTGCACTATGAGTCCCAGGGACGCTGTGCCCCAGAGCACCCATTTCAGATATGGCCAAGGGGAACAAGCAGCACGTAAGATAGAGTTTCTCAGAATGTAGAACAAGGGATCATGGCAAACAATGGTCAGGATAACTTCTACCAGGAAAAGTCGTCCGGACCTCATACAAGTGAGTGCTCATTTTAATGGTTACAACCCAATGAAGAGGCTTTTGTTAAGAATCTGAGTTTTAATTCAAGCAAATTTGATATGATTCAATTATATTTGGAAAAAAATCTCAAAGCAAAATAAAAATATAAACATTATTAGTATTCACCACTTATAATTTATTAGAGCCAGAGTGATCTATTACAGAGCCTTTAATTTATCCTCAGTTACCATAATATGAATCTATTAATGCAGTAACACAAAGATAAAGACAAATACATACATTTCTCTAGGAATTTAGCTCATATGTTCATGTAAAGAATTTTAAGTAATGTGTACAAATAAAAGTTTGTTCTTTTGGGGTAAATAGCATCAGATTATTTTCTTAAATTTCCAGAGGCAGTAATAAATATGAAGAACAAACTACTTCTGCTGACAAATACAACTTCTATAAGCAATGTTGGTGGCTAACTACACATGAGACAGGGATTCTCTAGAAAGAAGAAAGTGTTCAAAAGTGTATAGCATAAACACTGTATATCTGAACCTCAGATTTGTTTTAAAAGCTTTTTATTCACAATAACTAAATGAATGAACTGTTATCAACATTTAAATGAGAGATAGGGATAAATATGAATTTCTGTTGCTCTTTACAATTAAGAAGTGGGCCAGGATTTAAGCTAGGCAGTGTATAAATCAAGGAGATACTGAGTTGGTCTGATGTAAAAAATGACAGATAATCAGACCACACAAAGTTAGAAATCAGTTTATAAATCTTTGAATAGGAAATAATTCAAATTATATTCCCTTTCATTTTCTTCACCTTCTTACAACATTTTTGTAGCTTGAATTTACTTCAGATTACTAAATATTAACTATTGACACATGCATTTTTGAAATAAATCTCTTTAGGCATCATGGATATTGTAAATGAGTATACAGTAATGAAATTGGGAAAGATGCTAAGGCATATAGCTGATTGTAGCAGCATTTTAAACCTTGCAATTACCAATCTAAAGTCTGAATGTTAGAAAATTATTGAAGGGATAGCTTATAGATGATGTCTGATTTTGTGAATGATTTCATAATTCTCTAGCCTAAATTATTTTAAACATTGCCTACGAAAATATTATCTCTAGGCAAATAATTGATGTGTGATGTTACTGAGAATATTGTGGTTTATACAAATCAAACACCAGATAATTTAGAAAAAAATTTGCTTACCAATGGGTCGAACCACTAGATGAAAACTAGGAATCTAATATGACATCTGTTGTAGTTAGGGTTTACAAAGGAATAGATTTAATGCAGGACACATAATTTATAGTGTTATTTTATAATATTCTCCTAAAAAGTCAAATGCCCCTGCAGAGATCAGAGCTCCCCTGAGTAGAACAGCAGTTGTCCTCGTGATAGGACCCCAGCGTTTCTGAGGTATAGAACAGCCTCTGAGAACATCCGGGTTCTTGACTGGTAAATCAGCCTTAGCGAGCTTCTCCGGGTCAACGGCAGCCTATCTTCCCCTCCAATTCTCGTTTTGTACTGTTGGAAACATTCCTCAGCTGGGCCTTCGTGTCCAGATCGGTACTGACTACGATCAGCCTGACCTTCCAAATGACTCATTAGTTAATCCACCACAATAACTGAGACATGTCACGTAGACCTATATACGGTGAAACAATACTTTTAAAAGATTTATACAATGATATCAACATTCTCTGAAAGTATAGCACTTGCCAAAGAAGGAACATTGACATAGATTTTGTCTCAGTCACTTTCTCATTGCTGACAGATACTGTATTGGACACCCGCAATTTAAGTAAAGAGACATTTATTTGGCATGTATAGAGGGTTGAGCCCATCGTCCTGCGACTGTAAGGCAGGATGGCATGCAGGAGGGCTGGTCAGAGGAAAAACCGTTCACCGCGTGGCATCCTGCAAGCTGCGGTGGAATAGAGGAACTTTCCAGGCTACTCCTCTGCTGACCAGACCCCATCTTCTAGCAGCAGATCAGCTATTGCCTCCGTGATCCAATCCTCTCTCCAAAATAAGGCTTGGCGGGGCATCTAAATATAAACTGTAACAGATTAAAATATAATCATGTGGTGAAAATTTGTAAAGAATATAGTAGAAAACTAAAAACATCTTAGTTTTCACTGTAACTTAGTGACAAAATAAATATTTTTCTCCTTCAGCTATTAAGAATAGATACTTGAGAATATATCTGCCATGTTCTATTTGTATAATGAAATTTTCTGTAATTGTAGTAAGTCTTAGCTTGGTATTGTTACCAGGTGATAAATGTAGTAGGCATAATCCAGACTCTTGTGTTCACTGAGCAATGAATTGCAAGTCCCCACCCCATGACAAGTGGGAAGCAGCTATATTTATGAAAGTTGTGCTGAGGACAAATCCATGCTGGCAGAAGGCGAGCTAACAAAAGAGTTGTGCTTGGGTAATAGGATAGCTGAAGCACCATGCAGAGATCACAGAGCACAGCACACAGCAGCGTCAACAGCCCGTAGGTAAGTCAGGTTTCAGAATTTAAAGGATTTCCACTTCCGCCCAGGTGCTTCCCCCAAATCTCTAGGTATGATTGGCAGGAATGATGAACAGGATGTGGTATTATCTCAGGGCTCTCAGCATAGGCTACCCAGAATTCACTCTGATCTTACTAGATGCATGGTGCATAGTGCCCATGAACCTCGATAAAGACAGGGTAGGATGAAGGTGCCTGAAGGTTAGGCCAGGAGACCACACCCACACGTGCCATCACCTAGAGCATCAGGGATGGAATGGGTTTTTGTTATGTGACCCTAATCTCTTAGAACAACAGAGGAGGCGGATTTCTAGGGTGGTGTTTAAAATGAAATGGGTAGAAGGGAGTGACTTTCTCAGTATCACTGTTCTAATTATACTGCTATGGTGGGGCCCTTCTATAACCTCAGGTACTTGGGAAGATGAGGCAGCAGGATCACAGGATGAAGTCACTCTGGATTTATAGAAAGACCCTGTCTCAATGTCAGCAACAATAAAAGACAACAGTAAAAGTACTCATATAGTTTTGAGTTGGAGATCAACCTCCCAGAATTTTTCTACATTTTTGTGTATTACTGTGATGGAAGCATGCATGAAAAAGTGCTTCATTCTTTACAATGTGGTACAGTGGGTTTCGATTCTCATAAACAATGTATAGTATGCTGTATCTCTTGAACTAAAAAAAAATGACAGTTTAGAAAACTCATTTTAGCTAAGAACTATAAAACTGTCAGGAAACAAAAAGCTGAACTATTTTATGTTTCCTTTTGTAGTATTTTAAATAAATTATGAATTGCATTTCACTCAAATTATCTGGTATTATGGAACATCTAATTTAATTTAGAAAAACTCTATCATATATGATGTAACAGTGTAATATTTCTAAAGGTCCTTTATAATATGCATGTCAGCTTTCCTGGAATATTATTTTATTTTCTATTTATAACTATCTTCAAATCAAGTTGCTAAATTTGAGAAAAAAACTGGTAAAATTGAATATTTAGAGTACATTTATGCATAACATTAT
Organism: Petromus typicus; assembly: GCA_004026965.1. Lineage (NCBI taxonomy): Eukaryota > Metazoa > Chordata > Mammalia > Rodentia > Petromuridae > Petromus > Petromus typicus. Next base: position 18,739 of record PVIR01004815.1, on the reverse strand, counting down.
TTTCAATTTCAGACACAGAGAACATCCAAAGATACTTCAACAGATCAGAGATAATTTTATATTTCATTTCAATTAAACATGCATTTTAAACTCAATCAAGAAATATTTAAGCACTATAATGAATGCTTCTGATAGAGTTCATCCTATTTGTAAATAAGTCTATGTCAAAAATTCTGGGCAATTATTTTTGTATAGAGTAAGCATTGTCAGAACATAATATGCTTTTAAACATGATAACAGTAAAAGTAAAATCTGCTAATGGAACTATACAAGTGAAAATATTGAAATATCATAATATTTTATTGTATGGACATAACAACTCTGATACTGAGTGGGTTTCAGATACTAATGCCTTATAATTTTTTATAGACATATACATTTTGGCTACTTTTGAATGCATTTTTCTTCTGTGATGACTTGTTCACTTTAGCTAGGACTGGCCCTAGGCTAGATGGTAAGGTTAAATCTGTTCCATGTCTCCTCATTCTGTGATACAGATTGAAGAAACATTTCATGTCTGGGTGGTGAAGTTATCACGAAAAAAGGAAAAATGCAAGCAGGGTGTTCAGAGATGTGCCTTTAACAATGTAACTGAATGAAGAAGTAAGGTGTTTAAAGTTAGATTTTTTTGTTTTCTTTTGTTTTGTTTGAGACAAATGGCTTCTCTGAACTTTTGTAGGCCTAGGGAATAAACAGACAATCCTCTCAGTCTGGAGAAATGGACAGATACACAGTTGTTAGCCCCAGGAGGCCAGCATCCAGACTTTTTCCCACAAGAAAAGGAGGGAGCAGAAGATGCTTATAGACATGAAGCCTGGAGTTGCCTAATGTCTCACTGTATCCCTGTCCCCTGCATGGCTTACTGTAATAGATTTACTGTGAAAGAGCCATAAACACATGGACACCATGTGATCGTAGTTTTGGCAACATTGGACCCCTCCATCTCCTTGAAGTTAGCTTTGAGAACTATCTTTTCCTTCTCACAAATACACCTCTCTTGACCAGAAAACAAATGGACTTGAAAATATAAACCTGAGTGAATGATAATACTATTTCTGTTTAGATTAAAAATAATCCTTTGTCTCTTCAAGTTATGGAGCACCTGTGCCTTAACATTTCCATGCTAAGTTTCTGCAAGTTATAGTTTTAAGAAATATTGTTCCATATTAAAATGGGTTGAAATTTTTTTAGCGTACAGCAGCCTAATTGCTGAGCCCAGTGTATCTACACTGTGAAAACTTGAGGTTTTGTTGTTGCTATATCCAACATCTGGCATTAACTTTTTATTAGTCTAATTTTATCATAATTTTGCATTGCACTCAACCCCTCCGTGTTATGGTTTACAACACTTTGCATTTATTTTTGATTTGGTCTCTAAAGTTTTGCTGAAGGTTTTTTGAGCTCTTGTGGGCTTATCTCCGCTACACCTTGCTGGACTTGATTGTTGGTAAGTAAGTTGGAAAACCAGGATAAAAGAAAATATCTAAGATTTCTCTTAGTGGAAAACAAGAAATAAAAAGTGGTGATGGATGAAGGCATGTCTCTGGTGTCTGTGTGTACACCACCAGCCCACATTTTCCTGGCCAAGGCAAAAGCCAGGGCTGAAATAGATTTATTTTTCTCCATACTAAACCGTGGTTAGAAAAGACAAGTAATGGGAAAAAATCATGACTAACTAACACAGCCTACATACTGAATAGGCCAGATACATACTCTTGCATCTTTAATGGTGTTGTCAGTATACTTCATTTGAAAAGCCTGTGCTATTGCAATTATTTTACTAAGTAAGTGAAAATTATCATTTAACTAACTATGGCTTTCAGCTTTATGAAATTGTGCTATAGTTTTGTATAAAAACCATCAATTTTAAATAAAAATGCATTAAATCTCCACATAATAGAATAATGCAAAGAAGCTTTATTTTATGTAACTAAAGTCTAAGGCAACTATTACTCAGTAGTTGTTATAATTAGAAGGATAAATACTTAAAGAGAATGACAATGCACAAATCAGACTATATTTGTAACATTGTTATTTGTTTGGCTAACTAATTTCCCCAATAAAATATTATATTGTGTTGGAAGATAGAGTTGCTGATATTTCCAGCTTTCTTAGTGGGAAGTAATGCTGAGGCTTTGGAGATTTTCACTTGCTTGTTAGTTATTTAATGTAATCATGAACTCACTGAAAAAGGAAGCTGTCTGTGTCTGTTTACTAATTGCCATTATGCCTATAACTTTATCACTATGGAAGAATGTGTACAATAATTGTAATTGCTATACTTCAGCTTTTACAAACATCTAGCAATGCTGTTAATCAGAAAGACACTGTAATTATCCTGAAATGACTCTCTCCTCTGGAAATTAGACCTGCCTATAGGAGATCTTCTGCTTCTAACTTATTTGAAGATGAGAGATGTCTTAGTCTATTAACTTTCCTAAAACAAAAATAATATAAACTGTATATTGTATTTAAATAACCACAAGGTTTCTTTTTCTTACTGTTCTGGAAACTAGAAGGTGTAAGATCAAAGCATTAGCAGGATAAGTTTCCTGGTAAGAGCTGATTTCTGCTTCGAGGATGGTACTTGGAAGTTGCAGTCTCTAAAGTTGTTTTCATAGTTCTTTGCATCACCTAGCAGCAGGAGAAGGGACAACAGACTTGGAGGGTACACAAAGCATCATCCATAAAGTCCTTCTTGGGGATAGAAGACTTAAGGCTTAATCATCTCTCAAGGGCCCCACCCCTTAACATGTCACAGTGACTGTTACATTTCAAAGGTTGTATTTTAGAGGGCACACATGTAAACCATAGCAAGAAATTACCATTTAAAAATTAGCTTTTTATATAAGAATATTTTAAATTAGATTTAATTTTTATATTAGATATTAAAATTCTGGGCTGAGGATGTAGCTCAGTGGTGATGCCGCCTGCCTCCCAAGTGCAAGATCCTGAGTTCTACCCCTGATTCTATCCCCCAAATCAAAATTCTTGTTCAAGAATTGATCCACATCTATTAAACACAATGGGAATAAACACTTTGTACATATGAGTACATAGTCTTTTAAAGATGCTTGTTTTAATAATTATAAAATTATATTAAATTTTTGTGTCCTGCTTATAGAATAGCCAGTGGTCCTTCAAAAATATATCATCTTTTTTTTTCTATAGCATGATATTGTATTTCCCAAGTTTTTGGCCTCAAGATATGGCTTTATGTGTAGGTGTTGGTCAATCCAATGCGAGGAGAAATCAAAGTTTTTTGGCCCTTGTGTTTATTTCCAAGATGGTGGCCAGTCTCCTTCCGTTAACAGAACAGTTACCCAAAAAGAATCCTTTCTACAGTGTTGCTGAAGAAGTTGTTGCCTCTGAATATTCAGAGAGAAAAGAGTTGTCTTGTCATCATTTACTATTCATTTGTAACTATTACAGAAAAATTAAATAAAGTTCTGTTTTCTTTGAGACATTGTATTATGAAGCTTTTTAAGTAACATCTATAAGCTGACTATAGTAATTTGATTTAGTAATACAGCAGGGTATTTTTAATACTTTTTCTAAAACACAGACAACAGGACAATATTGTCAAATGTAGAATCTCTTTTTGATTTTTCAACCAGTGAGTTAACTAAAAATACATTTTAAAAATAAAGGATGGATCTCATTTCATATTATTTTATTTAAAAAATCACACAAAATATATATACCAAATATCAAGAATGACCACTGCTTTGTTATGTATATATAAAGTACATGTCAATTTGAAATGCTTTCTTTAAAGATAATTTTTTCTAACTTTCCTCATTTTTAAAGTATATCTGTTCAAGAGGCACTTTTAAAATGTGTCTGTGGAAGTAAACAAATGTAAACATAAAGGTTGGAAGTTTCATATATGACTGAAACTTCTTGTTTCTAAGAAGTGCCCAACACTGAAGATGTCATTACTCTATGTCTTAACCATTTATAATAAAATGCAATATAATTTTCTAACATTATAGTGGTTGTTTAAGCTCCAGAGAAGAACATCATCAAATAGGATATTATATAATCTATGGCATGAATATAATGAGTCCTTCTATCCAATTTAAGCCCCATGAGGAATTAGCAGTTGTGCAGTAATAAGTAATAACATAAAATATAAAGAAAGATACATATTATTGGAACGATACTTTAAATCTACTCACACATTTTATTTAATTATTGACCAAGCAAAGTTCTCATAATGTATTCTTGTAATATATACTTTGGTCCAAAAAGTGCTATGGCTTATATCTAGATTTTCCCCTAAAGTGTCGTGTGCTCATAGGTGGAGCTTTTAGGAGTGGCTGAATCATAGGTGCGTAATGCTGGATTAGGATGTATGATGCTGGGTTTAATAGCATATGACAACTAAATTGGTTTAGCATAGATGTGCTGTGGGTAAAGAGAGCATCTCCTCCATTGTGATCACATTCACCATTGAGAATTTGTGCCTGTACATGATGTATCTTGATTCTCATTTTTTTGCATTCCCTTGCCCTCCCTACCCCTTGTAAGCTTTGTTCCATTTATTTGTTTTCACCATCAATTTTTTTCTTTCCCTTTACTTTTCCCTCATTCTTTACTTTTCCTCCTCATTCTCTGTTCCTGTTAAATATTTTCTTCCTATTTCACAGTTATTTTCTTTTTTAGACACACAATCTTGCTCTTCCCATACTGGCTCTAGATTGTTTCTTTAGCTATTTTCTAGTAAATCTAGTGTTTTCTATTTTAGCATGTTAAAACTCTGAATCATCTTTCAAGATGTTCAGTAACCTGTTGGGAAGGTTATAGTGTGAGACTCTAAAACTGAAGAAGATGTAAGGCCCATGTGATCTCAGCCTTTAGTCTTTCTTATCCATGTTCCTGACATAAGACCACATTGAGCCATTTTGGGCCATCCACATCAGTCTAGCTACCCGTAACAATGCAGATGGTTCCCAACTCATGGTGGCTTAGTTATAACAGTTTTTTAACTTTAGAATGGTGTGAAAGGATACTCAAAAACATTATTATTTTACTCAACAATCTATCTAAAAATTTCAATACTTTATTATAAAATAGGCTTTATGTTTATTTTGCCCAATAATAAGCTGATGTAAGAGTTTCAAGCATAGGCCGGGGAGTTAGCTCAGTAGTTCTGGCCTCTACCTTGCCAACTCAAGGTCCCAAGTTCAGCCCTTGGTAACCACATACCACAATGCCCATCAGCAGTCAGTACCACATACCACAATGCCAGGCACTGTGGCTCATGCCTGTAATCCCGGCACTCAGGAGGCAGAGGCAGGAGGATTGCTGTGAGTTTGAGGCTCACCTGGGCTACATAGTGAGCTCATAACCAGCCTGAACTATGAAGCAAGACCCTGTCTCAACAAAAGAAGTTTTAAGCATGACTACTAGACAAAGCTAAATGTCTGGTAGATTAGATTTCCACTCACTTCAGCTCATGCTGGGTTCATTAGGATATAGCCCCCATCATAAATCAAGGAGCACCTGTACTACTCTGAGAGAGTGATGCTGCATGGAACAGAAGAATCATCCAATCAAGTCTTGCCCAAGCATATTACTTGCAAAACAATAATCTCTATCAAGATGAATGTTGTATAAAGTCAAATAATTCAGAATTATCAAGAGATAAGAAAATAATCACACTGTATGGTTGTGAGAAAACTATGCTGTCATTTAATTGCTGTTATAACTAATGTGCACTTTCAATGTTACTAATATTTCTATATTTCTGTTCATTGTAATTTGACTATGATCAATGACATGTTGAAGAGAGCAGAGTTGTTAGCATTGAATAATTTATTCCATTTTTTCTCTTCCTTTGCTTTTGAGTTGAGAGAAACACTACTAAAAGAGGAGAGTAACTACTTAAGTAAAGGGTTGTAAATCTAGTCACAATGATACCACATACCTGCAGCTTCTCACTAAAGGAGTGACATGTCCTTTACCCGTGTTTAAACTGTAACTTACTGAATACATTGTTCCTAAGAACTACTCAAGGTAAACCTTGGAAAGATCATGCTCCATCCCATTTGTCATCCATAAGTTCCTATTTTTGGCACCTCTCTGGTCTATGATATTGCTTAAAATTATGCTTCAGTGTCACTTTGAAACATTATTTTTTGCCTGTTGTGTTTCTATTAAAGATCCTCTTTGAGCTGTTAAAGAGATGAAAATATCCACGAAAGTCTGTTATTTTGGAAGAATGAGATGAAAAAAACCAATAATATTACCAAAAAATGGGGAAGAATTCTTTGAAATCTACTTAAATATCTCAAAAGTTTAATATTTCTTGACATCAGTCCTTTCATATGGGTTTAATAATGTACTGTCTTCTGATTTTCATAATATATAATTCTATAAATGTGATTGTATTTCTGGCAAAAATTACCTAAGAAAGAAAAGGACATAATCTATAGAAAGTCACATCTATATTCCTGTCTTATTTATTCACATCTTTATTTACACTGCTTTATTCCTGACATGCAATATAAAGGATTTGTTCAAAAAGTGTAATTACACACACAAGTGTTATACAAATATCTCCTCTATGTGACCCAGGGATTTGAAAACTTATAGAAAGAGCTGTTAACATATTTGATCATCATAGAAACAGTATATGAAATTCAGAATTTATGATATTACCAGATAGCATTGCCAAGTTTTCTGAAAATAGTTCCAATGCCTGTGATGTTATACAGTAGCACCAAAACTATCAGCATCAAAAGGAAAGACTAACAATCAATATATTACCAAAATCCAAGTAATTTTCTCTTCCTTTTGGTTGGATGAAATGTATACCAAAACAAAGAAACTGTACTACAATTGCTTGAAGCTAGACTGCTGATTTTGAGTGAATATATCCTTCAAAATATAGAAACAGACACAAAAGTCATAGAATAAGGAAAAACTACAGATGCTGGTCAAAGGTTTTTCTGGACCCTTGAAGAAAATGTCACGAATTACAGCAGACAGTGCCTTAAAGAATAAAATGAAAAATGTCAAGGAGATAACGGCAAATTTCCATTCCATTCCACAGAAAGGGGGACCTATTTCTTCCTCCACCTAAAACATATGTTCATATATCTTACAGGAGCAGCTCGCTGGTTTTTACTTATTTAGTTCCCCCCCCCTCATAATGTGACTACTTGGAACAACCTAATTAAACAATTCTTTGATCTGTGGCCTTGATTTAGCTTATGTAGACATGATAACCTACCTCTGATTGAGTAGCTTGATCAATACACGTATATTACACATCTATAGTTTTGTCAGCCGAACATGAAAGTGTGTGAGAGCTATGTTTGATTCTGAACACTCTTGGGGAGAGTCAACAGATTCGGCCCAGCAGCTGAGTTGTCTTTCTAAGACCAAGGTCACCATTTCCTTCCTGGCTGACAGCGAGGCACCTTAGCTTCCAGAGGCTGCCCACTGGCCTTGACAGATACCTGTGTTCTCTGTCATCAAACACAGCCTCTGTGGGGTGGTTCTGGTTATACACAGAATGCTCTTTTCCTTTCTGTTCCATCCCTGTCATCTTTCTCATCAGCCAAGTGTTTCTGACAGACTCTTCTTCCTTCTTTTTCTGCTTTGTGTGGCATATGTAATGTACACTACTCACCTAGGTATTCCAGAATGATCTCTTTGTTGATGGCGGCTCATAGGGAAGTATAATTCTTTCTGCAAAGTCCCTTTGTCTGGGCTATTTGATTGAATAATGAGTGGATGAAAGTCTTTGGAATTTTTTTTTTTTGCCACCCTCTTATCTTATTTCAATTTTATATGTAAAGAAAATAGGCACCAAGTTGTTAAATATCCATCGGGTGCATACAGCAAAGGAGAGAAGCTAAAATTTGAACCTGATTTTTTTGGCATCAGCTTTTACCACAGTCAAAATTATATCTTAAAGAATAGTGCTGAAAAACAAATGCTAGAATAACATCAAAATGAAATGTCACAGACAATTCAAATGCACCACAAGTCAGAAAACTTACAAGATTCATATAACACAGTGTTCATTAATTCTAGAGACATTCAGTATTTATGTTTTTAAAAGTGACATTTAGAAAGTACTAGAAGAGCCAAGGAATTTCTGTCTCATTGTACAAAAATCTAAATGAAAAAGTGCACAACAAAAATTATTAATTTTGTGTATTATACTTACAAGTATTGTATTTTAAAACCCACAAGGGGAGACATCTTCATAAAATTCAATCCTGAGATAAAAATTATCTTGATTAAATTAAGATGTAAACTTCTTGCCTTTGCCTAACAAATAAAATCTTCCCAAGGGCTTGTATTCCATTGTGTTGGTGCAGGTGAAATGTAAGCCATCATTCCTTTAAAGTGGGGTGCAAAAAAAAACTGTTATCCATCACTCATTGTGTTCTTCACTGTAAAGAGAGATGCTAGAGACCACAGATGGTGAAAGCATAAAGTGAGAAAAAATTCCGGGCACCGTAGTGAACACTTCAACAGTGTCCTACCTGACAGGCTGAAGCAGGACTGCAAGTTTGAGGCCAATATGGAAAATTCAGCCAGATCCCATTTTTGTTTTTGCTTTTTTAAAAGGACTAGGAATGTAGCTCAGTTAGAGTAGTGTGAGCTCTTTCTTGAGGACCATTAAGAGATAAATGAAGTGAATCACAAAAGCAAAAGACAGAGATAAAGACAGACACACAGAGACTGAGAGAGAGAGACAGACAGAGACTGAGAGACAGAAAGACAGACAGAGAAAGAGAGATGAGACAGACAGGAAGAGATAAAGGGAAGCAGAAGAACAACAGCACACTGGAAGTCAGAAAGCAGAAAGAACAACATCATAAGTTGTTTTAAAGATAACTCCTTACATGAAACCCCTAGGAGACGGTGATGGCTTATACAGTAATGGCTTATACAGTTCCAATTTAGGAACATTCAAACTTTCACAGATTCAAACCGACCTCACATTATCAACATTCTTAGATGAGAACAAATCGTGGAAGCGGTTCATGCGCCTGCCAGACATTGTCACAGTTGTGTTGCTGTGAGCTTACTGTGATTGAAAGTAAAACTCATTTTTATGGTAGAGTAATACTCCATTGTGAATCATTCATGCTTAAATGAACATACCTTGAGGATATCCTCATAAGTGAAATAAATAGGGCACAGATAGGTATATATCACATCTTTTCTCTGGTATGAGAAAATAAAGATGTAAATGAGTCGTAGAATTGTATGTTATATATTGTGAAATAGAAAATGCTCAATGTAAAATAGGGTGAAGGGGGAAAAATGATGAGATTGTAACAAAAAAGTAAGGAAACAAATTTTATGTGTATGGGGGGGCAGTAAGGTGGGTAAGGCTATGGGAAAAAATGAGAATTAAGTTGTGTCTTATCCTGGTACAAATCCCCATTATGTAGTGCAATCATGATGCATATATGTAATGTACCAATAAAGATTTAAATTTTTTTTAAAAAAGAAAGTAAAACTCATTTATAGACTCTGTGTGTATGTGTGTGTGTGTGTGTACATGTGTGTGCACATGAGTGTTTGTGTTTGGATTTTTTCATGCTGTACATTGCACATTAGTGTCAAAGGTGGTTAAGACTCACTTTGTTAGATTTACAAATGAACCTGAGTTGCTAATGTTGTCCCAGAATGCAACTTGTTTGTAAGTTGGGAACTTACTGTACGTTGGCACCAAAAAGCAAAATTGGTACATATAGTAAAGTGAACATTTGAAATTTTAGAAACCTATACATGTAATAAGTTATTATAAAAGAGTTATACAGGTTTTCTGGAATTAAAAAAATATGTTAATATATATAAACCAACTATATTCTAACCCAGGAGCATAGAAGATAAGAAAAAGTTATGGGTGCAAAATGGGATTTTGCTTTTAGCTAAGGCGCAAGGAAGAGAAGAGTGAGAACTGTACTCATCTTCTAGCTAAGAGGCTTTAACTTTCCTGTCAGCTTCACTAAGATGGAGATAGGCTTTTTCCTAACTCTAGGCCTCTGCTCTTAGAGCATTTAATTTAGAACACTTGTAAGTATAAATTCTTTCTTTGTCCTTCTGAGATGTAAATCTTTTTAAAAGCCACTTGCCAACTTTATAACCCAGCAATGTCTTTCTCAAGAGCCTGGAGCCATCTTTTTGAAATGTATTCATCCAGGAAGACGAGCTCTAATCTCTTCTTTTTTTCTGTGGGAGGGTAGAAGCCTAGTTCTGTAGAAGCCATGCCCATACTGTGAAATTACTTCCTGTCATGAGGAAAAGTGAAGCTTTATTTTCTTTTGAATAAAACCTAATAGCAAATAATCACTTAATATTACCCAGGCCAAGTTCTTAAAAACTCTAGTTCTTTAATTCTATAATGTTGAGTTCAGATTCAATTCTTAGCCTTTTTCCCTGTCTGTCTGTTTTTCTTTTCAGACACGGTTTCAACTTGCTAAATTAGCTCGAGAAAGATTTGAACTTGCATGGCACCTGACTCAGCCTTTCCAAATGCTATGCGGACCACCCCACTCAGCTCTTATATTGTGTTTTGAGAAAGTTCTTGTGTGTTTAACTTTGCCTAGTGAATTTTGCCCAAATAATGACACATTGGAGAAGAAATGGAAACCAGGGTTTATAGAAGTGCTTTGCAAATGAAGGAAGATAAAAGAAATAAAAGCTAAGCATAGAGAAGACAAGGAAATTATAACTGAAGACTGTACTTTTAAAAAGACTGTAACTTCTAGAACCCACCCAAAACTATCCAAGGTGATTAATATCACATTTCTTTGGTTAAATTAGGCTCCTCTCTTTCTAGGCCCATCATACCTGATATTTTTAATGTGATTGTAGAATAAAGGAACAAGTTAAGAGAAACCAAAGAATGTTTAAATTACCTGTTTATAAAAAGCCCTGGGCCTACACCTGTAAACGGGTTGGTAGCCCTCTTGACCGGTGCACCACTGCTGTAGAGTTTCCAGAAAAATAATGTGCCTCACTTCTGAGGGCCTGCACTCATTTCTTGGAGTGTGTACTAAATCTCTGCCTATTAAAACTCTTCTTATAGAGCAGACTAATCCTACACATTCTTTTTCTACCGTTGGAGTCAGCAAATTTATTCTCCCAAGTTCCATAGGTCAGGTTTCTTATCTCAGATTCAGAGAGCTCCTCAGACACGGTGTGCTGACATTTTCCCTTGGGGACTGACAGCTGCAGGTAACAAAGGCAGAGGACCAGAACTCTGATGAGCCCAGCCAAAGGCTTTTCATTTTTCTCCACTTCCCGAAGGCCTCACACTCTGAAGCCACACACCTCCCCACCCCTGCTTCATTATTTTTTTTTCTTCTCTCAGTCTAAAAACTTCTTGTAATCTTAGTTTTATTTTTTTTCCTTTTCAGTAGTTAAAGGCTCACAAGTCCCTGGAAATGACTGTTTGTGTATGAAAACAGAACAGAAGACCCTTTGGTTCCCTCAACCAGAAATAGGAAAAGATGTTGACACGAGGGTGAAATTTATCTCCTAGTCTAAAAATGGCCAAATGTGGATTAACTGTGCAACTGTGCTTGCTGAGGAAGATACAGTGTAATTGTGCTCACTACTGCACTGAAAGCTCAGGAGAGCGAGGCGATCTCAGCCCTGCCACAGCTCCCGCTTCCCCTTCACTGCCCCTTGTGTTTATGTAGTTATGTTTAGATTAATGACTATTTCTCCAGTGACTACAGTTGCTGTTTCCCACAGAAACACAAAGGTATAAAAATGAGTGTAAACTTCTGTTTGGTGCTTTTAAGGTGATATGAGTCCCTTGAAACCACTGGCAATAAAGCTGATTTTGGTCCTTCTCTGAAATGGCCGGTAGTCTGTCCAGGGACTCCACAGATGTCACACTTCAGACAGGTATCATGTCTGTCGTGCAGCAGTCTCATTCCTCCCTTAAGATCAACACACCCCATCCCTACTCAGATGGAACTAAAATTGCTCACAGAGACACATGAGGCCAGATCTATCTAGACCTTCAGCAAAGTTTCTTAGGTAATAGGCCTGGGGAACCTAGTCTTGAAACCATGCAGTGAAACATCTTTGAGGTAACACTTTGCAAGCTTCTTCAGAGATTCTAGCAGAAACTACAGCTGCTCCTACACCCTGACCCAGCCAAAGGCCTTCCTCTTTCGGGAGTGGTTGTCTTCTTTGACCAAGCACACAACTTGCAGTTTAGGAAGGATGAGGGAGAAAGAGGTTACCCTCTGGCCAGCCAGATCAGCAAATCAGCCCTGGGTATCAGTGGGGTGCCAAAGGTCGCCACCAGATCACCCTCACATCCTGAGTTATCACTTGAAGAAGCAAACTCCTTTAATCATGTGTATGTGTGGGTCCTGAACAGTGTAGATCAGAAGAGATCTTCTAATCTGCTCTTTTGAGCTCTCAAGACCAAAGGCACAAGCCCAATCTCCCTGACGCCATGGTTCTCCTTTTTAGGGTGAATGCAATCATTTCCTAAACTGTGTAGATTCAAGTGGTCATTCAGCTGAGAGATGGTGTTAGCTTTGTGAGTAGGTAAAGTCTGTAGACTCAAACTGAGGAGCCTTTTCCTTATTTCTCCTCTAAGAAAGCTGCAACCTTTTTCTTATCCCAGAGCTGCTGGTGAAGCTGCCTGGAATCTGGCTTCTCTGTTGCTCACCTTCTCCTCCTGACATGGTACTTGGCTCAGTATCGTGATGCTAACTTTGGCCTTTGTTTATCATCCTACCTGAAATGTTGTGTGATTTGTAGCTGCTAAGTGACATTGCCACACATTCCAAACCCCCTGTCAACATCTTATGTGAGTTACAGGCCTCTAGATGAAAAGATCTTTGGGTACATTTTTGAGTAAAACCCAGCTGTTATGCGCAGACCCTTTTGCTCCTGCTTTCCTAATCTGTTGATGAAGGTTGGAGTAGCTATGTGTCACAAACAGGATGCATTTTCTGTAGGTGATCAACATATTTCTGTGTGACTGACAGGGCCAAATGTGACTGATTTCTGCCATGTTTACTGCTATTATTCATCAGTATTCTATATGGCTCCTGCCTATTTGACATAAAGTAAAACTCAGACATCAAAGAATTGGTAAATGTCCATAACCTCTTTCCCAGATTACCAACACATGATGGTTTACCACACAGCAAAAGCCACATCCCTTGGTCTCCTTTAGATCTGTCAGGGTGAGACTTTTGTCCCTGGCTTGGCAAAATCAACTTCCTTCCCCATGCAATTACAAAAAAATGGACTCTGTGTTTCCTTAAAAATTAGGGATCAAAGTCTGGGGAGGGGTGAAATAAGCATGGAAGTAATAAAACATAGGTAGAAAGCTGACAAGGAAGTTACCACTGAAAATTGTACTTTTAAGATGGCTGTGCCTCATTTGAGCTGAAGTTACCAGAGGCAGTTTGTACCAGCATTCCTTTGGTTAAACATATCGCTCCTCTTTTAGATCCAAAGATTTTAGAAATGTTGAAAGTCCATTCAATGGCATAATTGACAACACATGCAGCAGAAACTTGATCCTAACAGAAAGAAAAATCCAAAGAATGTTTAGGTTCCCTATTCAAAAAACAAAATAGTTGGACCCACGTTTGTAAAGTGGTCTAGAGTTCTTCTCTTGGGGGTGAACCACCTTTGCACAGGGTTTCTACCTTTTCAAAAGAAGCAGAAATGTTTCCTGTTCCAAAACATAATGCATTTATTTCTCTTGAGAGACCATAATCTTCTACCTTTTCATATTTTTACTCTAGATACAATCTGAGTAGATTAAAGTAGTGACATTGTAAACTGAAATCTACAGAATAAAAAATAAAGAAACATATTTATCAGATTAAATTTGGAAAAGACTTGTTAATGAAATATATAAGAGAAACGAAGCCTACAAAAACAGCAAAGTAAAGAATGTGAAAGACAGCAAATTATCTGCAACTTTGAGAAGTTCCTGGACTAATTTATGCAGTACTTCCAGATAATCCTTAGTAACCCTTAAACCACAGCCTGTTTGCTGAACCTCGGTTGCAAACCTCAGTCAGGCAAGACTCCCTGCTTTGCCAGAGACATCTTGTGATTGTGGTAAGGAAACTATGTTTACCCAGAGCTCCACAAAACCAGTCCTGGAATTCTGCCCAAGGAGCATGCTACTAATGGTCACATCTTTCCCTACAGAGCAATAGCATCTCTCATTACTGACTGGCCTTTCTTCCTTCATGCACAGTCCCGGGCCCTTCCTGATCCCCCCTACCTCCCTTGTCAACCCTCCCCAGTCCCATCTTAAATCACAGTGCTCAAGTGTCTCAGTGTTCAGAGCATAGTCCTTCCTCTCTTTCCCTCTGAGATTTTCATTCAGTCCCCGTGCTCTAAGTGCAGTGTAGCAATTGAGTTTTATATCTCCACTTTGGCTCCTTCTCCTTCAATGCACAATCGTATGTTTAACTGCCAGCATACCATATAATAATGTCCAGCTAACTGTGGTACCTTTAAAACATATCCAGAATCTGACCATTTCTCACCACCTTCTGCCTGCTCTAAGGCTTCTTTCCTGATTTCCATAGCATTTCCTGCTTTTACTCTGCTTCTGGAGTGTCTATTCTCAAGACAGGAGCCAGAGGATGAAGGAATCCTTTATCACCTTAAATTGATCAGGTGACTCCTTTCCTGAAAATCCTGTGGCATCTATTCATTTTACTGCATGTTCATGCTCATCTTTTTATGGGGTAGTACAAGGCCCACCACAGACATTTCCTCTTAATGCCATTTCTGCTCCATTTTTTACTATACAGGTTTTCAAACTTTCTCTTTCTTCAACAAAGCAGGAATGCTTATGCCTGAAAACTGTTGTTTCAAATGGGAAAATACAGGAAAGATAAATATTGGAGTTTTCTTACATAAAAAGCTTCTACTGTTTTTCAAATAATTGACAAGAAGCCAAATGAAAACCATCAAGCAAAGCACAGTGTTGAAAAATGGGCAAAGAATTTGGATACAGATGTCATGACAGATGAAGTATAAATGAGACATAAGCAAATGTATAAATGGGCTGCTGGTGGAGGAAGATGGCTAATTCTTATAGTTCTGAAGGTTATTTCATGTCTTGTATCAGAATCCTTAAATTATTAACAGTATTCTTCAAATGATAATTCCCTCATAGTATATATAAATAAAATAAATGATTATAAGACTTTATAAATATACTATATTATTCATCATTACCTTATACTTTGAAGAGTTAAATTCAGTTGAATTTTAAGTAAATGACAAAACATTTTTAGAAGCTGTTCAAAAGTTTTTGAATAATCTTTAGTGATTCACTATAAAAATTAAAATATAGATTGTGGGTGCATATGTACATATTTATATGTATATGTATACATATGTGTGAGTATGTGTTTATAAAATAATAAAGAACTATATTTAACGTATTATCTCCAAGTAGTGGGATTTGTGTTTGTGTTAATTTTTAAATTTAAATTATATTTCACACATTGTCAAAATGAATGTCTTCATTTTGTACTTGAAACTTGATAAATTAACCTGTAGATTCTCATGTTATAATTATCATTATAAAAAATATTGTAGATGGTTCCAGATAAGTTAAACTTACAAAAAATGAATCCAAATGAAAGGAACTAAACAAAAAGTCTCATCAAAACCAGTGTATTTATTGACTTTTAATCTTATGTATGTAATCTATGTATATAATCTTATGCATGTTATCAAAATATTTTGAAATATCAGCTTATATCTATTAATAATGGTTTTCCAGGAACATGCACTCTAGCTCACCGGACAGAGGGATGGGACCACGGTGCAAGTGCAGTGTGGTTTCCCGCTGGGTGTACAGCAGTGAACACTCAGCACCAGTCTAAGTCAAAGACTTTGCATTCTGAGGGGCTCTGGATTCGGCCTCACTTCTTTGACTCTGACCTCACACTCTTTCTCCATCCCCTACTGCTTCTGTAAAGTATATTCCATCAAAATTGAAATTTGTTTGTTTTTTTAAATATAGTTTTCTATTTGCTCTTTTATGAAATACTGAATCTATGGATACACTGCAAAAAAAAAAAAACAACTTCAGAATTTACTTATATTGTAAGTAATTCCATAAATTCCACATTTAACCAGTCTGGGTAAAACGTGTTTCTTCAAAGCTTTGGCTTGCTGGTGGCTACCTGCTCATATTGTGCCAAGAAAGCTGCCAATGAAAACAGCCTTCCCACTTGGTCAGAGGAAACATTTCCAGGCCATAACCTTACACATTATGTTTTGTCTTGGCATTAATTTTAATGAAATAATAATTCATTTGGCACCAGACTATCATGTACCATCCAAAGATCTACAAGTATGTGACAAACATTAATTAAAGAACACAATATCTGTATAATAGAAAATAGCATTAGTAAAATCTTGGAATTGAGCAGATTATTGAACAGCTAAGTAATGATGAGGAACCATTGTGAACTAATCAGAAAGCACTAAGCTACCAACTTGAATACTCTCAGTTTCTTAGCTTACTAAAAGAAGAATTTGCAAACTCTCAATATTGAATGTGATGATGATGTGTATTCATAAGGTATGAATAAAAATTTTAAAAATTAAAAAAAAGAATTTGTTGGAAAACAAGTGGAGACTGTGTAAAAGTCAAGGTTACCCAAATCCTGATGCTAGAATGTTTATTTCTCATCTCACCACTTTATTTTTTCTGTACCAGGGGTTGATCTCATGATCTTGCACTTGCAAGGCAGGTTTGGTGCCACTGAGCTGAATTTCCAGCTCTCACATCTTAATTTTTTTAATTTTTATTTTAGACAAGGTCTCGCTTTGTGGTTCAGGCTGGCCCTGAGCTCAGCCTCAAACTCACATCAGCAATCCTCCTGCCTCTGCCTCCCAAGTGCTGGGATTACAGGCGTGAGCCACCATGCCCAGTACTGTAGTATGTGGTACTGATTGCTGCTGGGGTGAGTCTCCATGCCCAGTATTGTTTTGTGGTTACCAGGGATCAAAGCCCAGGCCCTTGTGCTTGCAAGACAGGCACCGGAACCACTGAGCTATATCCCCGGCCCTCACTTCTTAATTTAGTATGTTAATAATTTATGACAATTCATTTTAAGTGACATTTGATTGACAGCACATGAAAACTAACTCATAACTAAATTATGAGTTATTTCTTGTGAAACAATTTTTAAATTTTATATAAGGAGTAAAGTTTACCTTATCATCAAAGGGGATCCTTAGTCTATTAATGAAAAACATGAAATTAATATTTTTCTATGTTTTTACTTTATGTTTTATTTCTTTATTTTACTATTGTATCGTTTCATCTTATTTTATCTCTACTGGTACATGTTTGAATGTACAGTGATTACATTGAGCTTGAAGTTTGACACTTATACACATGACATCTAGACAATTTTTATTCCTCCAGCCCCTCACCCTGCAATCTCTTCGCCCTTTTTCCCAGATCTCCTCCCTATCTTCATCATGACCACCTATCTATTTTTTAGCATTACTCTTTATTTTGTTCTTTAAATTATTTATATTTTGGGGTTTTCATGTAAAAGAAAACATATGACTATCAATCTTCTGAGTCTGAGATTGTTTGCTTAGTATTATGGTATTAAGATCTTATTTTTTTCAAGATCTATTTTTCTATGTATGACTCAAGTCTATTTTTCTTGTGAGTACTCATATATATATGTATGTATATATACGTATATACATACATATATATATATAAATATATATATAAATATACATATTTATATATATATATAAAATAGTGCTCTATAATATCTATCTATATCTATATCACAATTTTAAAAAGCCCCTTTATTTGTTAATGGACATGTGGACCCCTGCTAGAATTTAGCTACAATTTAGCTACTGTGAATTGTGTTGCTATTAACAAGAGCCTTCCTGTGCGGCTATAGCAGGATGATGGTAGCTCTCCTGGGAAGATTCTTGCCTGAACTGTCATTCTTACCTCATATTACCCTGACTGGCTTACTTAGCCTTTTTCTCTAAAAGAGAAATAGCTTCCTTAAGCTTATTGATCAATTTATCACTTATGCTCATTTCTGTTTATATAATCTTTGAACTTGGGGAATTTTGTTTCATTTTTCATCCCTTCATATATTTCAACTCTTTGGTTCTTAACTTCTTTCAGCCTCAGTGTCCATTGATCAACTCTGGGAGACTTAAGAATTTTTCCTGGCATTTTATTGTTCTATTTTCTCATATTTCTGTCATTGTTGGGTGTGCACAGGTGTGCTGAAGACTGAGGATTAATTAGAATGAAAGACTCTTGTTAATATGGAGACCTCTTCAGTTTGTGTCTGTTTTCCAGTGGTGTGATCCTGGCTTTCATTGTGTTTTAGTATTTATACCTCCCTTCAACCTACTCAGCTTAATAGGAACAGATCCAATTACTTAGCTATAAGGACTGAAATCTTACCGATTACATCAATATCAACAGATCCAAACATCTGTTAACCATACACAATAGAAATTTAATCATTCAACCCTTTTTTCAATGACCCACAAAGTCCAAAACACAATACTGTTGAAAAATAGGCTGGAAAGTGGTACCTGATAGAAGGGAAGAGTTGAGATAAGGAAGAGGGGAGATCAAAATAGAGAGGGAAAAAGAAAAATAATAAGGCATGAAAGAATAAGAGATTGAATTGTGTGGTTATTACTTTTATTTTTTTATTTTATTTTATTT
>PVIR01004814.1:0-69084 GCA_004026965.1 Petromus typicus | reverse complement strand
ATATTTTCTTCATATTTTTGACATGTCTCATCTTCTTAACAGTATCTATTTTTCCTGACTCCGGCCATTTCAATGTTGACAACATCAGAGTTTGTAAAATTCTGGTAAGTTGAGAAAATGCATTAATATCATCATCTAAATTGCCCTAAATCTAAATCATTCCTAGTGTTTGTGACATTGATTTTACGGGTTTTATATAGGAAAACATAGCTGAGGTGGTTTTATGCATTGGCATTCTGATGTTAATGTAGCTGGATTTAGCTCGTGGCAGGCAGTAGGTGTTCTGTTTGTACATGTGGTGTGTACTCTGTCTCCAGACATGTACTGCCCACCTTCCCTCTTAAATTGCAAGTACTGTATTGGCAGCTGTTCCTGGTTTTTTGATACCAAGTGCGTACTATATTTCATGAGTGGGTGAATAAATGGCTCCAAGCAGTCATTATCTGTTTGTTCTTCGCAGTACAGTGCAAGACTTACTCTCTGTAAAAGTGGCTCATTCCTACAGCGATTCCAAAATGGCTCTATACCCACCACTTTACTCTGTGTCCCAGGTCTCTGTGTTAATGTTTTACTTTCAGAAAGAAATGTTTTTAGTGCGTACAGAATTAACACCCTAACCCTAATGATGGCTTTACGTTCAACCCTCAGGGCTCCGGTGTGTTTTCCTCTTCAGTATTGCACGGCATGGTCTTTAAGAAGGAAACCGAAGGTGATGTAACATCTGTCAAGGATGCAAAAATCGCAGTGTATTCATGTCCTTTCGATGGCATGATAACAGAAACTAAGGTGTGCAGACCTCAGTCCTTAAATATTGGGGTTGATCTTTCCAGTTTAGATTTGAGGTAGAGTTTGCTCTGAAAGCAGTATTTCATGATGGTTGAAAACTGCAGGAACGTGTATGAATTTAAACCAAATTTATAAATATCAAATTCAGCTAGTACATAGTAAATTGGAGACGTTCGATGGTGGCAGTGTTGTTTACATTGTACATACAGGACAGCCCATTAACATTTCAGCAGGAAAAAAAAGGAGCACTTTGTTTGCTCTTCACACAAATGTATTTAAAATACTGGCATTCTGTAGCATCCTGAAGCCAGAAATAGCACTAATGTAGTTTGGAAATGATGTCATTTTTTAAAACCTGATGTTCCTGTCAGCAGTGGGTAGCTTCATCCTCCCACGTTCGTACCTCCCCTGGGCCTTTTTTTCTTCTTTACTTTGAGACCGGGCCTCAGACTTCTCAGTCCCCTAGCCTCCCAAGCACCTGGGCCTTCAGGCAGGCATCACTCTACCCTAGCACTCTTGAAATCCAAGTTTTTGGTTTTAAAAGTTTCTGCAAAATTGGGAGAAAGAGGTGGTCGGTCAACTAGCCCACATTTTAGGGAAAGTTGAGAACCACCGCATTGCTGTTTTGGTGACACTAGCTGTTCTTTATAAAAGACAAATACCAGGATACTTATCCTGTATATCAGAAATAACAGTTTTTCTCCATCCTCTTCACCGTATCCCTGTCAGAGGAGATGCATCACCTTTGAGATGAAGGGATCTAGGAGCAAGCTGAGTGGCTTAATTTTATAGATTTTGTATTGTGCTTGCTTCGTCACGCATACTTCTTGCTTCTTACAAAATCCATACATTGATGATATGGTGGGGTTTTTTTTCCATTAAAATGTTATCCTATGATTTTCAACAACAATGTGCTTGCCTGTTTTACCAGGGAACAGTATTGATAAAGACAGCAGAAGAGTTGATGAATTTTAGTAAAGGGGAAGAAAATCTCATGGACGCACAAGTTAAAGCTATTGCTGCCACTGGTGCAAACGTCGTAGTAACAGGTGGCAAAGTGGCTGACATGGCTCTTCATTATGCAAACAAATACAATATCATGTTGGTAAGGTAAGTGCATTCTGTAACTGGTATTACAAAGGACTTTTCATAGTGACACATTAAAATTCAACTGAAGACATCTAATAAAGGGAAAGTACAAGTAGGAAATAGGAAATTTCTCTCCCCCTCTGTCTCCCTCTCTTCCTGTCTTTTTATCCTACTCTCTGCCAATCCCCCTTTCCCCCTCTCTTTGGTTGAGATAGGATCTTGCTTTGTAGTTCAGGCTAGGCTTAAACTTTTGATGACCTTCCTGCCTTACCCTCCCGAATGCCCAGTTCATAACTCTTTAACTTTTAAGCTGAGAAGTGAAAGAGCCAGTTGGTGCATATTCTTTCTAAAGAAAGAGGAAATCATTCAAGGCAGAATAGCTTATACCACACAGTGCCTGTTCAGAGTGTAGAGTCAGCAAGATACCTTTTCATCCAGGCACATTTATAGGCCACACTCGGCAGCTGGTTTTCCTGTCCATTTTCTTCTACTACCATTCTTAGTACCTGATCAGATCTGCAGAGTAAAATTAGTACTCTCCCTCAAAGATCGTATGATTGCACAAAATAAAGCAGTTTTCAGTGTACCCACAAAACCCCTGCTATCCTAAAGTAACTAACTGCCTCTAAGGTGGCACTGCTGGCTGGGCTCATTCTCAGTGTCAAGAATCGGCTTCTTGTCCTAAGAACCCAGTGCAATTCAGATGTGTTCCAGAGTTCAGTTACTTGAGGGCTAGTGTATAGTTTCTTATTTAATCCCTGTAGTATATATGATAGAATTAAAATTGTTAACATCTTTGTTCTTCCTGAAAGGCTTAATTCAAAGTGGGATCTCAGAAGACTATGTAAAACAGTTGGTGCTACAGCTCTTCCTAGATTGGTATGTATTTTGGAAAACAGTAAAAGCTAGTTGAACCTATTTGAATTTTTATTACCATAGTTACTGTTTTACAGACTGCTCCTGTCCATGAAGAAATGGGACGCTGTGACAGCGTTTACCTCTCAGAAGTTGGAGACACACAGGTGGTGGTTTTTAAGCATGGTATGTAGTCCTGGAAATATCTGTTGGTAGGGGCGTGAGGGGTTTCTTTTGTCTAATCCCGAAATGTACTTATATTTAACAGAAAAAGAAGATGGTGCCATTTCTACTATAGTACTCCGAGGCTCTACCGACAATCTGATGGATGACATAGAGAGGGCAGTAGATGATGGTGTCAACACTTTCAAAGTTCTCACGAGGGTCAGTATTAGTAGTGATCTTCAGTAGATTTGTTTTTTTGTTTTTTTTTTAAGTTGACAGACTTCTGAAGTTTCTGAGAGCTTCAAAATGGATTTAAAGTAAAGCACATTTTTCATGTAAGATTTGTGTCAATAACTGATGTTTGAGTCCCTAGAGGTTTTTTTAAAATTGTTCTCATGGAATAGTTCTTGTTTTTGTGTGACATACTACCTTCGGGACTGTCTTGGTGCTGTCTATGGTAATGCAGGTAAAATACGGTTCTGGCCCTGTTTTCTCTCTTTTGGTCCATTTTTATATAGCAGGGTCTTTGATCATTTTTCTAGTTTGAAATTAGATTTTGACTTAACATTGCCTGATTCAAAGATTCTAGCCTAGTGGAGTACTGGGATCTGATCAGAAAGTGCCTTTTGATGACCTTTTCCTCTCTTTGGTACCATAGGATAAACGTCTTGTACCTGGAGGTGGGGCAACAGAAATCGAGTTGGCCAAACAGATCACATCATATGGAGAGGTATAGATTTCTCTATTGTAAATGGTTTTCTTTCTTCTGTTGAGTAAAATGAAGTAATCCACACATTCTATTTTAGAGCTGTCCTGGACTTGAACAGTATGCTATTAAGAAGTTTGCTGAGGCTTTTGAAGCTATTCCACGGGCACTGGCAGAGAACTCTGGAGTTAAGGCCAATGAAGTAATCTCTAAGCTTTATGCGGTACATCAAGAAGGAAATAAAAATGTTGGATTAGATATTGAGGTATTGGAAAAAACATCACGATATTTGCTTTGTTTTGTGAGTGCAGAATTTAAAAACAAGCAGTGTGTGAAAGGAAACTCAGTGAGCAAGCGATCACATTTGCTTAAAATCAATTTTAACTTAATATGGAAAGAGGACTTTGTTTTGAAAACTTATATGTATGGGCTAACATACTTAATGCTAATTTATCTAATACTGTGTAAGCAGTCATTCAGGTTTTTGTTGTTGAATACAAATATTTTAATATTAAAGAATTGAAGATGAAAAATGGAAATGATTCTGTGTTTCTAGGCTGAAGTTCCCGCAGTAAAGGACATGTTGGAAGCTGGTGTTCTAGATACCTATCTGGCCAAATACTGGGCTATCAAATTGGCTACTAATGCTGCTGTCACTGTACTTCGAGTTGATCAGGTAAGAAAAAGGCAAAATTTTCATTTTTGAAAATGTTAATTTTAGTATGGTTCAGTAATGTATTTTCACAGAACTAGTTGCATTGTTACAGCTGTATTTAAGGAAGCATTTTCTCTCGTTTTAGAAATGTTAAATTATCTCCCAATATCCATCTTCAAATTTTTCAGCTATAGAACACCTTTTTATACTCATCTTGGTAGTAAGTTAAATTTGTGATAGCAAGAGGAAATCTGAAAAGAAAAAATAATAATGCAGTATACAAGGATCATAAATCCCTGAAGGTAGATATAATTTCTACCTTACAGAACATGGCCGTTTGGAGTTTTTCTCAGATGACAGGCTAACAGTACCTTGAGGTACTAAAAACTCTAAGATTTTGAAAGCCATGTTATTTCTTACTGTTTATTGGTTTATTTTATTTGGTTTTTGTTTTTGAGATGTGGTAAAAATGTATTTGAAACTCCTGAACTTGACAGCTGGCAGGGGAGCTTGCCGTTGTGTGCTCTGTACACCGTATAAAGATCTGTCTGAAGAACTAGACTGTTAACCAGTTTGCGTTAGTACAGTGAGCCTACAGTATTAGAAAAGACTAGCTATACTTGATTGTATATAGTGTGTCTTCTGGAAAAAGATGGTGCAAATCATGTTTAAACCATTGGTTAGAGTAGTAGAAGTACAGCCCCTAATCAAAAACATCCTTATCACAATGAGACAGAACTAGATACAGAAGCCCAGCAGTCCATTTCACATGCATCTTCAGCAAGAACTTTTACCACTCAGCTGTATTTATTATTCCCTTCCCCACTCAGATTTAGATTTCTTATCAAGGCTTTGAACAAGGGTAATAGTAAAGATGTTTTCCTGTTTGTCACTTTAAAGAGAAGCTAATTCCATTGATATTATATATGACCTATTAATTACTTAAATTTGGAAAGCAACAGATACGAGTTCGGTTTTAGTTTACTTTAGCTTCACCCAAATAAATGCGTTTTAACCAAAGTTAGTCATTTTTCGTTGTTGTTGTTGTTTTGGTTTGTTTGTTTTTGAGACAGGGTCTCACTTTGTGGTTCAGGCTGGGCCTGAGCTCAGCCTCCAACTCACATCACAGCAATCCTCCTGCCTCTGTCTCCCGAGTGCTGGGATTACAGGCGTGAGCCACCACGCCCGGCACTGTGGTATGTGGTACTAATTGCTGCTGGGCGTGAGTCTCCACTCCCAGGATTGTTATGTGGTTACCGGGGATCGAACCCAGGCCCTTGTGCTTGCAAGACAGGCGCTGGAACCACTGAGCCAAATCACTGGCCCAGTCTTTTTTTTTTTAAACATGTCTTAAAATATTAGTATAACTACCTAGCGGATTGTAGAGAGAGGCTGTGATATATATTTTGTATTGCCATGGAGCCAGAATACTTGAATCTTTATGCCTCAACAACACTTTTGCTACTTGTTTCTCAAAGACACTGGACAATTTGTTTTAAACTTTATATATATTTATCAACTACTTTAGATTATAATGGCAAAACTGGCAGGTGGACCCAAAGCTCCTAAACCACAAGGAAATTGGGATAAAGATGGTTGGCAAGATGAAGTTCATGTATAAATAGCAAACCAGGTGCCATATTGACTGATTTATACCAGTGATGCATGTTATCAAAGTGCATGTCTTGGAATGTCATTCACTAATCTGTGTGGATTTTGTTGATGTTTATCCATTAAAGTTGGAAGCTTTCCCACACAGCTCGAGGGTCAGAATCTAATCTGTAAGGAGGAATCTAGCATACTTTGTGCTAGTTTCATATGCTGCAATATATAAGAAATTGCTTGTCCCGAGAAGACTGCTTACTCTTAAATAGGCTAATAGAAGGCTATCCTTTATCTTCATTCTGAACGTAGAGTTTATAAGCATACTTTGTGGGTTTTGTGTTACACAGATCATCATGGCAAAACCAGCCGGTGGGCCCAAGCCTCCAAGTGGGAAGAAAGATTGGGATGAAGACCAGAATGATTGACCTGCTTAATTTTTACTGTAGACAAACATAGCATTTGTAGTAGTACTCTAGGAATTCCTAATGTTTTCTTACTCTCCATAAATTAAGAGTGTGTTTGTTTCTTTAGCTGAATGATATAATAAACACTGTTACTGTCAAAGCCTCGCTGTCTGGTTGTTACTGGATCAAAGGGATGTTTGTTTTGATCTTGATAATCATGTTCTCTGTGGGATTTAATGTAATTAGGGGCCTATTTCCCGTGTACATATTGCCTACCTGGTTTTCTAAGTTATTGGTATGCAGCCATCCTCACATTACTACATGCTGTCGCATGCTTTGCTGAGGGCATGGCAGCTGAGTTGTGAGGACCCAGCTGGGCCCAGAGAGGCTAAGATGCTTACGTAGGTAGGTCTTTACAGCGAAAGTGTGCCAAACCCTGGACTACTAGATCTCTAGTGTTTTCCTCAGGTTTGGAAATCCTGAGACAGGGATTTATTTCATTCTCAGTATATCATCTATTGAAGACAAGATTCAAGTAGCAAAATACAAAAGAGGTACTTAGGATATAGTTAATATATATTTCTTGTCATCTCTGCATTAAGGAAGTCAGTTTTCATAAAATGTCCACCTTAAGGCCTTACAGTAAGGAGAACTAAAAAGCAAAGAACATAAAACTGGAGGTTATAGCTCAGTGGTAAATCACTTGCCTACTATGTACAATGCTTAGGATTTGGCTCCCAGCGCTGAAAGAAAAAAATTGCAAAATGTTAAATTACACTAATTTTTTTTTTTTTTTTTTTGAGACAGGTAGGATCTCCCTTTGTAGTTCAGGATGGTCTTGAACTCAGCCTCAAACTCAGCAATCCTCCTGCCTCTGCCTCCCAAGTGCTGGGATTACAGGTGTGAGCCACACCTGGCACTGTGGTATGTGGTACTGACTGCTGGTGAATGTGAGTCAGCACACCCAGGTTGTATGTGGTTACCAGGGATTAAACCCAGGCTCTCTGTTTACAAAGCAGGCACTGGAACCACTGAGCTAAGTGCCTGGCCCAAATTCCTGATTTTTAAAAGATGTGTACTTATATAAGGCAGGCCCCTAAATAATACCGTTTGAAACAATTTTTGGTATTCAAAGGAATTTTGGAAGCAATTTACATGAGTAAATTCACTAGGTATTAGGAATGATGTATTTCTCATTGGAGCCATGGCAAGACAGGTTATTTGTCAAAGATTAGAGAACTTTACAAGACGTTCAGACAGGGCTAATGTGCTTACTTCCTTTCTGGATTATATCTGACTCAAACAGCGACTGAGGGGGTGGTGAAAAGCATACACTGGAGGGACAGTTTACAGGCTTTTCTAGCACGCTGGTGTAAAGGCACCGATTCCTGTGTGAGGTACGGACCGGCTTGGCTTACGTCATGTCCGCTACACTAGCACAGGGGTAAGTGCAGCTCAGGAACACTGAGCAGCATAGAAGAATCGGACATGTTCACCCAGTTACATACTGACGGCAGCATACCTCCTCCTCAAATTCTGCCAAACATTTGTGCTTATAAAATTAAACACAATGTAACGCACTTTCATTTTCATAGCCAGTCTCAATCTGTTACCTAGGAAGGTAAATACATATAATGCATGGGACCTTGGAAGTAATAAAACAAGTTTCTGGGGTAAGTCAGTTTATTGACAGGTCATGACCTACGACCCACATATTACGCACAGAGAACTTAGATTTCCTTTTCAGAAAGGATTAAAAACCACCATGACAATAAGAAACCACTGTGAACTCAGTTCCTTTCAATATTTAAATAAACATGATAGCTTCTGTCATGTAGTTAAGTGAACATGACTTACAGTCTTAAAATTTTGTTATAGTCACTGTGAAAGCTATATACACTTCCAGAAGAAACACTTTTTGTATTACAGTACTCTCTCATAAAATAGGAGGTAAGCTTGTGAGTTCAGTACTTTAGTTGTAGCCACTGCTTGCACATGTGTGTCGCTGATGTGAAACCACTGCCCTTTGGTTGATTCCATTTCAAAATCTGTCAAGAAGAAATGAGAAATTAAATATGAATGGCAAGACACAAGTTCATTTAGTTTAACCTTCTAAATCTCTTAATTTTTCAAGACAGCTTACCTTGTGGAATATCACCATGAAGAACAAGATTAGAGAGATGGTTGTTTGCAGTTCTTGCCTTGGCGTAGGCAGTGTAATGCCCTGACCTCATAGTACCACTATGTTCAACAACTCCATATAAGGAATACAGTACTCTTGTATTCTCTTCAGCAACATTCTTTAAAAGTAAACAATCAAGAATCAGCATCAGTCCCATCTACATAGGTTATCATTGGTAAGACAAGTGCATCATTTATAATCTTTTAACAGTATAGAAATTATTCATGAATCTGAACTTAATTATTTTCTCCCTGCCTCTTCAACTTTGAGATTATCCTCTGGACTGTAAACTGACTCAAACAGACTTTAAAACAAATCTATGATCCACCACTTTCCCTTTTTAACACAACCTCTTAACAATTTTATCTCATCCACAACACACTTCCTTCCAAACACTTCTTTTTTTTAGGTTTTTTGAGACAGGGTCTCGCTTTGTGGTTCAGGCTGGCCCGGAGCTCAGCCTCAAACTCACATCACAGCAATCCTCCTGCCTCTGCCTCCCGAGTGCTGGGATTATAGGCGTGAGCCACCACGCCCGGCACTGTGGTATGTGGTACTGGTT
Source organism: Petromus typicus (assembly GCA_004026965.1). Lineage (NCBI taxonomy): Eukaryota > Metazoa > Chordata > Mammalia > Rodentia > Petromuridae > Petromus > Petromus typicus. The sequence continues at coordinate 60,075 of PVIR01004814.1, read as the reverse complement.
GCTGCTGGGTGTGGGTCTCCACACCCAGTATTGTTATGTGGTTACCGGGGAATCGAACCCGGGTCCTTGCGCTTGCAAGACAGGCGCCGGAACCACTGAGCTAACGCCCCGGCCCCCCCTCCGCTTGATTCTTAATCACCCTCATATTTAGATGCTATGGGAGTATTTTATAAATTAATTTCTCCGTAAAAGAATTTTCCTAAAAAAAACAAAAAACCCCACCATTTTCACCTACCTTGCACTTAAGCGTACAAAAAGGAGCCAAATCTAAGATTTCTGGAAACTTTATGTGTTTGTTAACTTTGCGTAGACTAAAACCAGCCTAAAAAAGAACAAGTGATTAAGTTATTTTCCTTGAGAAGCCGTATGTGTTAAGTACATTGTAATTCATCACAGATGCCCCGAGAACTCTATCATCCAGCCCTGTTGCAATGTTCTTGGGGAAACTTCTTCCTAACCACGACTTGTTCCAAGTTGGTTTCTTCTCGCCAGGCACAGACAAACACAGACACACACACCAACCCACTTCAGAAGGCCAATCCCATGAGCTACTGAAGTTTCTCTTTCATCACCCAGAAGTACCAGCAAAAGCAGAATATTTCTTTGTGAAACATACTCTGGGCTTCCCTCTAACAAGTTTAGTTAACTGTTAAAGAGGCATTCAAGTTGCCAAGCTCATACCAACTCCAAGAGAGAAAATGTTCTGAAGATCCTAAAGATACTTTTGGAATTCGGAACAAAAATTTTATAACAACTCTAATATTCCTAGTTGTAAAATACAGGTAGTGGACTGGTTTTTTTTTTTTTTTTTTTTTTTAATCTGCAATTAAGGTTAGAGCAACGTACTAAGAAGGGTAACAGGAGTTACAGCAAACGTGAGAAAGGGTGCCTGAGTTTCTTTATGAGCACTCCTTTGTCTGGCATACGCATTTACTTTCCTACTTTGCAATTAGAATTGACAGAAAACAGAAAACCACATTAAGAGAGATAAATAAAATGGCATTATATAATTAAAAACAAACTGTTGGTAATAAAGAAGGGGTACCTGCTGAAATCTTTTTAAATGAAGAGTGAGAACAGGGGGGGCAAGAGAAATCAGCATTTGCTTTTTAGCGTTAGTGTAAATGTGCTTCCTTTCACCTGCAGAAAAGAAATTTTAGCATGTGAAATTTTTTTTTGAGACGGTCTCGCTTTCTAGTTCAGGCTGGGCCTGAGCTCACTCTGTAGCCCAGGCTAGCTTAGAACTCACAGCAATCCTCCTGCCTCTGCCTCCTGAGTGCTGGGATTACAGGCCTGAGACACCATGCCCAACACTGTGGTGTGCGGTACAGAGATCAAACTCAGGACCTTGCACTTGCAAGGCAGATGCCAAACCACTGAACTAAATCTCCAGCCCTGAAAATCGTTTTTGACCTTCACAACATTCAGCTTTGTTATAAAATATATTTCAAACATCTAAAGCAAGGATAAGCAAACTTCTGTAAAGGGCAAAGTAATAAATATCTTACATTTTTTGGGTCAGAAGCCAAAATCAAGAGTGTATTCCTAAGCATTTATGTATGCAAAATGTTTTCACAAATTTTTACAGGTGAAATAAAAATACAGTAAGAGTCTGATTATACTCTATTAAAAGAAGAATGGAATTCTCAAAGTGGGTTAGTATCAAAATATATATATATATATATATGTGTATGTATAAAACATATATATACACACATGTGTAAGAAACTATTGTATAAAACATATATATATATATATATATATATATATATATATGAAAACTATTTTTGAATTTTTCTTTTTTTGAGCTCAGTGGCCCTAGATTCAATCTCCGGCACCAAAAATAAAATAAAATAATAAAATAAAATAAATTTCTGTTAAGGAATTAGTTAATCAGCAAGATAGTTAACTACTGATGCCCAGCACATTTCTCTCCACAAAAATGAACCAAAACAAGGCCAAGGATTTAGGTCAGTGGTTCTGGCACTTGCCTTGCAAGCACAAGGCCTGAGTTCAGTTCCCGGTAATCCACATACCACCATGCCAGGCGTGGTATTCACACCCATCAGCAATCAGTACCACACACTAAAAAGCGAGACGCTGTCTCAATAAAATTAAAAAAAAAAACGAACCAAAACAAAGAAAAATACGTATTTAGCTCAGAGGCATGTCGAAACTAAGAGCCTACTACAAAACAAAAATGTGTAAGATCAAAGCACCTTTTTGTAAAACATGTACAGTTTTTAAAAGCTAGGAGGATTTAAAAACACTTCAACAACTCTACTAAATATCCTTCATAATCCAGGGTCCCTCCCTTATCCCACTTCTCCAAACTCAAAGGAGGCAAGAGGGCCTAAGGGAAATTGTCATTGTGTCTGTCTCACATCTGAGGGTCAATGGAAAGCAAGGGCCTCCAGCGCCTTCCACTGAGCATGTCATTTCCACTGAAAAATTCAAGTGTGATATCCTGGATGCAAGAAGACGAGGCCCCTCTAAAACGCTTGCCACCATCTTCCAGTGGGGTGTCTCTCCCTGCCACTCAACCCTGATACAAGTACAGCAGAAGAGTACTCTACCTATGCAATGCCACGTGTGCCCCTTACTATTAATGTTACTTACAGGGAGAAAATATAAATACCTTTCAGATTTGCCTTTGACCCACTATACTGTCTCCGTGTGCATACTTCACAAAGCAGTTTGTTTGCATCTCTAAGCTTCTCATTACGGGTAAACTGATATAAACAATGTTGGATCGAACACTCATCAGTACTAAAAGCTTCCCTGTTGGCAAGAGTATAAAAAGCAGTTTCAGGATCTTCATTCACAACCTCATACACCTTTGCTGCAGGAATATGCCCGTCATTCAAAATCTCTATGTTTATTTCATCAGGTTCAAGAGTGCCATTTAAGTTAAGGTGTTTGAAATCTTCAGAAATGTCCACTCCACCCTGGCTCTCTTCCTCCACATAGGCACCATCTGAAGTCCTCGTACACTGAGTAGAAGATGCCAAATCCACCAGGGCATTATCCATGCTGACATTTATCATATCTACTTCTTCTATGGATTTCTGATTGTCAGTTATACTTTCTATTACTTTCTCTTGGCCATTCAAATCTTTTTGATTAACACAAAGTTCCTCATGTGCAACTTCCTCTGGTGAAATATGGTTAGATTTAATATCCACATCTTCCTGAACGGATATTTCACCCTCACATTCATTATCTTCAGGATAGTCAATAGTGTAGATATCGTTTAAATGAAGAAGCTTTCCTTGAATTTTCTGTTGCCTTCTTTGGTTCTGTATAACAAGTATAAAACATCATTTTTAAAAGAAAAAAGAAAAAGACAGATAGGAAAAAAAGACAGTTAAAAAAAATAATACACAGGTACTACATCAATTTTTGCTTTTTAGCAATCAAAAATAGGTAATTCCATAAGAATTCACTCTTGGAATCTCATCCTAAAAGTTTCTTTAATTGAAGCCACAGAAAAACAATCACCAATCATCAAATAAAAAACTATTGCACTGGAAAAAATGAAAATGTACAAGCACAATCCCTGTGCAAAGACAAAGAATCAGATGGCTCTGCAACTGTTAAGCAGCTTCATCACCCCTGCCACCGAGTACCAGACCTGAGAGATTCCGACCACACGCAGAGCAGATAAAATATATCCAAGGGAGTTTTAATTATGGGGCCAAAGTTTCGCTGAGAAGATAAAGAACAAACTAAAAGCATAAGGATGCACATTTACAAGACTGCTATGGGCAGGACAGAGAAAACATCCCACAATTAACAAAGAAGCCACATGGTCAAGGACAGTAAAGGGCTTCCCCCCACCAAAAGTCATCTTTCTGGCATTGTAGCCTATTTCCTATTAAAGAAAAACAAAAGCATTTCATCAATATCCCTGTTACTTGATTACCTAAAGACTCAAAGATCACTGAGCCTCTAATTCCAGAAGGAGAAGGAACAGCACACAGAACACATTTTCTAACACTTATCTCCCAAAACACAGAAACATAGAAAAGAGAAAGGGGGAAAGGATATATAAAAGAACAATTCAAAGAAAATACAAATTCCTCTGACAAAAACATGCTTTACCTTATTTATGTTAAAATAAATGTGAAATAAAACTGGACTGAGAAAATACTTTCCACCACATTAGGCCGAGTCTGGAAGTTCACCAGCACCTGCTCTCAGCAGTCCAGACAAGCAGCAGTCTCAATGCTGCTCGGTGAACAGAAACTACTTCTGTGGACTTCCACTAGGTAACAGCTATCAAAACTATAAAGACAATCGTCTTATCAAAACCTGCCTTCCAGATGACGGGAGTACAGCACATTGGGCATCGTAGCAAAAGATTAAAAATAACGTTACTCAATAGAGAAATGGCTAAAAAAAACCTATGTTACACCCATTAAAAAGAATCGTACGATAATGGACAAAGAAGAAAAAAGGAACAGGAGGACAGCCAAGATGTGGAAAGACAAAGACGGAGGAAAAGAAATGCAGCATAAGAGAAAGAGGAGGAAAAATCTTTTCTGAAATGGAAACATATCTAAGACTCAAAGTCTTAATAACAAAAACGAACACAGTGCATAATTAACAAAAAGACTTGGATTTGCTCAGATTTTCCCAAAAGAATCCCTGAAGAATACAAAGTAAAGTAATAGAAGTGGTTATGCCATAAAAGGATAATTATGACTTCTGTATCTCTACATATTTTGAAATTTCTTGAGCCTGAAGTATTAAAAACTCAAAAATTCAAATTAAAAGTTAAATAGGAGCCAGGTATTTAGCTCAGTGGTTCGGGCCCTGGGCTTGCAAGCGCAAGGACCCGGGTTCATTCCTCACATACAACACCAGGCATGGTGACTCAGGCCCAGCAGCAATCAGTACCACGTACCACAGTGCTGGAAGGGGTGGCTCACGCCTGTAATCCCAGCACTTGGAAGGCAGAGACAGGAGGAAGTTAAATAAACTTATCAAAATGAGTTGTTCCAAATAATGCAAGATTTATAAAAAAAAGAAACACAACTTCCTTTCTGCTACTTAACTCAATTTCCCAGCATAGAATACTAAATGAGCTGTGTGACAGCTAGATGAAATCTGACTACAAACATAATCATTCAAAATATAAAATTAGAAAAGCAAGATTTTCCTCACAAGTACCCACCTTGGCTTGCTTCTTTGCTTGCTTCTTCGCTTTTTTCTGCAAGTGCTTGCTTGTTCCTGAGGGAAGCTCTTTTCTCTCTTTTATGTAAGTATCATTATCTTTCTCATCCTCGCTGTCTTTACTGTCATCTTCCATTGTCTTTTTCAGATTTTTATCGTTTATACTTTTCTTAACATTCTTAAAATATAGACAAAGCAAAATTTTACAACTATGTGGTGAAAAGAAAACTCACGTTTCTTCCACTCCTATTTTAAACCAGTTTTACTTTCCCAGTATCAGAATATTTACTTGGGACAAAATTGGCTTATCTTACAATTTGACAGCAGGCTTCGTACACTGAGAAAAATGAGCAAACAAAATAGCAAAAAGCCAATTTTAAAGCAAATATAATGTAAAGGAATGCACTGAACTGTATTAGATGCATGCTATATCACACTGCAAATAATCTTTTAAGTGCACTTTATGTTTACAATGATTTATACATCATGCCACAAATTTCCCTTTTGCTTTCCTTGCATATAAATGGTAATTTTAGAGAAAGACAAAATCAGGTTTGGTCAGACATTAGTCATTAACAAGGTGAAGGCTCCTAATTCATATTAAGTTCAATAACAATATAGCCAATACTGGAAATGTTCTTTTTCCTTCAACTGCTTAAAAGGAATAAATTAATCTAGTTTAAAACTGACAAAATACTATTTAATACTTATTCCCTTAATACTCTAAGAGATCTGTAGTATTGAACAATGAAAGGAAATAGTATCACAAGGAAAACATATCATTACATGTAAACAAATTACTTACAAAGAATTTGACACATATCCTGTTTTTTTACATTAATTTCTTTTCTTAAAAGAATCTCATCTTTACTCAAATCCTAACCTTTATTCCAATCCTCAAAATTACTTCTGTCAAACAAACTAATCAAATTTTCTCCTTTTTCGGTCTAACAATATGTAAATATGAAAAAGCTAACAGGGACTCCCACATAACAGAGGCCAAAAAAATACATCTACTTTGATAAAATAAACTCAGTAGTCTTACCTGATCATCTAAAACTGGAAGAGACAAATCAAGGAAAGATTCATGAACCAAGGAGACCTTAATCAACCAAAAAAGAAAATGTAAAAGGAAGGAAGAAATTCACATGAAACATTACACACTAGTGGGGGTGGGATGGGAGACAGGCTTTAATAAACAAAGGATTATGAAAAGCTGAAACACAACAGTGAAGACTATGAGTTACAGGAAATAAATTAAAATGTTAAAGTACTTTCTTCAAGATCTCAGCAGTCCAGCAAAAATCGCACGCATTCGATAAGTTCGCTCTACGAAATTAGACATTTCTGTTTTTGAAAGGAACTGAGACATTATACTGAATGCATATTAATTAATAAATCCAGGCCACATGTATCAACTCACAGTCCTGCATTCATCACACATGATTGTACTAGTCAGTTCACCACCAAAGATGCGATCCACAAAACTTGGTACTGACTTTTTCTTTTCATAATCTATAAAGAAAAAGTTTACAATTAGTTTTATAAAACTCAGTGGAAAAAAAGTCAAAACTACTTATCTACTTAACTCTTAAAATTTCCCGTCCTATACACTTGCCTCTAGCTGTAATTACCATTTTTACTTGTATGCTACAGGAGTCAGCAGCAAATGCTCCACAGCTGAGCATAACACAATTTAACACAATCACCCGTTATGCATAAGGAAAAAAAAAAGCTTTTATCCAAGATTAGTCAGTGTAAAACCCTGCATCTTGCGAGCCTTCCCATACCTTAGCAATTCCACCAGCACAATGATCAGGTCAGCATAGGATGAGTGATATTTTGCTCTCTGGATCTAACCTGACAGTCTAACATTCACTATGCACTAATAAAAGATTCTGTATTAGCAATGAATACGATCTGCATTATAAACTCTAAATCTCTTTATACTTAAAAAAAAAAAAAAAAAAAAAAACCTTCAGGAAAATATTTCAGAACCAGGTATGGTGTACATGCCTGTAATCCCAGCACTCAGGAGGCTGAGGCGGGAACACTAAATTATCATTCGTTCAATGTCAGCTTGGATTACATAATGAATTCAAAGTCAGCCTGACCCTGTCTCAAAAAACTAAAAACAAAAACAGCAACAAAAATATTTCAGGCAAAATCTTTCTTTTCATTTTTCTATATTTCCAGAAATGATCCCAGTTTAACGTACATGAATTTATTTCCTAACCACCTAATTTTCCAAATATATGAAATATATAAACATTCTAAAGTGACAGGTACCCACTCATGCAAACACATTCAGGCCAAACGGTGCCAGTGGCCATGACTCTCTAATTACTGGCCAGGTCTAAACAAGGGGCAGAGTTGCTACAAATTGACTAGAATCAGAGATTTAAGACAATAATAATGCTTAGTTATGGCCATTTAATTTAATTAAAATTCAAGAAAAATTTACTCCTGCAGTTTTAGTCAGATTTTAAGGGCTCAAAACCACATAACTAGTGGCTCCGGTACAGGACAGGGTATGTTTACGAGTTCCATCATCACAGTACATTTTGTTTACATTGAATTGTCCAAAATCGTCACATCACACAGCATGCAGAAGTTGGCTCTATAATAACCAGCTACTGATAACTCGAACTAGTGTGATTCATGTACCGCTGCTAATGATAATTCTAACTCCCTGAAAAATAAAACTGTAATGTTATCTTAGTTCTATAAATTTTACAATGCATAAAAAGTATATATAACTTAATTTTTGTAAAGTATCACCTTTGAAGAATTAAATATTTTTAAAAACCAATGGTGACATAAAGAAATTTTACATTAACAATTATAGATTAAAATACACATGCCAGCAATTTTGTCCAAAGTAACAGTGGAATTCAACTGTAGTGTTTCAGTTCAAAAAGGGAGACATAACAAAAAAAAGTGAGACATTACCTTTAACTTTATTTTTTAGTTCTTCATCCAATTTTTCAGTAGAATTACCAAATGCTTTAAGAATTCCTTTACTCACTCTCTAAAAGTAATAAAATGGGTATATATTATTAAATTTTAAATGCTATTTTCCTTAGAAAATATGTAATCAAGTCAAGAAAGGATCAAGATGTAGCTCTCCAAATTTAAGATCACATGATAACATTTCCAAAATTAACTGAAGGAGCTAAGAAGAATCACACCTATAAAGCAATCCCTAATGCTTGAATAACAGTACTTCTTGACTACTACAAGACCTTCACTGTATGCACCCAAACTTTTCTGAACTTGCCCACCTTTGGGACTGTGAGGTATCTTGTCCTAGATGCAGAATGGTTACCTGAGAACTACAGGTACTGACTCTATCACCCAGTACCAAGCTCCAGGGTTCCTGAGTGTCCTTGAACTACACTTAGGTTCAGAATCTATGGACTGAGAAGAACATCTACCTCAGAGGATGAACCAAGTAAGGTAATTTATATAAAACACTCACAGTGGTTGGCATTAAATGAATATAAAATTAAATATCAGTTGTTATCACTGTTGCTATTATAAGTATTAATTATATTTATATCCTCAACTGTATTAATTCACATCCTAACAATTAACCAAAATTTTTAAGTGCAAAAAATGTTCCTTGATTCTTACAAAATGAAAACGCTTCCTAGATTCAAAACATTCTATTACATCACACTCAGAAAAATGGAAGGTTGTGCTTCAACTGGAAACTGTTCTGGAAGAAATATTTTCCAGTACTCTGCAGTTTTCCTGGTACAGACTAATCAGCAAAACCTGTACAGAAAAATTATTGCTTGAAAAGCAAGTAAACTAAAGCATTTCAAAACACTGAATCACTTTTAGCTCTCTTGATTTATTCTAACAAAAAAAAGATAGTAGATGAAAAAGCCAGTACAGAAAACAATGTAGGAGTGCAACGGCCTCAATGACTAGCTCCCTCAGCTTTAGTACCCTCAGGATGGCCAGTGGCAGGCAGGCTTGTGTGACGAGATTGTTTATAAAACACGATGGTCAGAATATGCTAACCTGGTGTTCTTCTGCTCTCATCCCATCCAGCAGATAGCGAAGCAGCTCCTGGCTGTCTTGCTGTTGGTAGCCTCTAAACCGAATTGCCCTACAGAAAAACAGAGAAAGAAAAAAATGCTGAGTCTCCTAAATATGAAGCTATTTTTTAAAAATTCTTAGGATCATACCCCAAATATCAGAATGCTCTAGTTTTCTCAAAGTAGTTCTCTTAGAAAATTCAGGTACAACATATCATACAATTCTTTAAATCTGAATGAAATAAATTGTGCTTCTGTATACATACTTACAGGGCTGACTAAAGCTACTAATTTTTTACATTACTTCTCAGTATGTTACTAATGTACTGAAAGTATTGGCGAGTGGATACTCACTTTTTACAGACCTGAGCAAAGAGTTCTTTAGGTGTCACAATTCCCTTCTTGGTCTCTTGCATCTCATTAAGAAACTGGCTCATGGCTAAAGTAAGAGGGCCAGGAGGCTCAAGGTTTATTTCTAGAGGTTCCTGAATACGGGGAAAGAAAATCATTTTCTTCAGTCAAAGTTTGGAACCATTTACCTTACCAAAACCCACTAGTTATATTGCCAATATACCCATTAGAACTGTCTAATTTAAAAGTTTGAAATATGTATCAAAATAAATAGAAGGTTGGGCTGGGGATTTAGCTCAGCAGCATCATGCATGCCTGGCAAGCAGAAAATTCTGAGTTCAATCCCAAGTACTGCAAAAAGAAAAAAAATTTATATGATTATCTTAGGAAAAAAAATCAGCTATTTAATTTGAGGTGATTTGGGAACTTACTTCTAAGAACTAAAAAAGCTGAAGCAAAACAGAAATAATAAACATGGTAAAGCAGAATTCATTCAGCTACACTGCACTGAAGTCATCTTAAAAGATGCTGAGAATAAATGCATGGTCTGGGTTCACATTTCCCAAAAAGGAAGAATACTAGCACGCAGAAAAATGTGGCAGATGCACAGCAAGAAAATGTAGAGACATCTTAAAATTTCTATTAACCTGAAAATGTTTAACTTAGTTGACAAAAGAAAAATAAAAGTAGAAATATCTCCCTTCTCTAAAACAATTTAGAATATAGTTATTCAGAAGAAGATTACTAATAAAACAAAAATTTTATAGCACATACTGTTAATGCCAAATCAGGTGGTTCAATTTTTATAATTGCTCCAGACATTTTCACTTCTTTCAATAGTTCTCGAAGCACTGGTGTTTGTGACAAATTCTAGGATGGATGAAAATTACAGAAATTTTATAAAGGCAAATCAACTGATGCAAATTACTTAAGTGTGTATTCTATCAAAACAGGAAACCACAACTAGCAGAAATCCTCATTGCATCTTTACTCGGCAAACTACAGGTTAGGGATACTCTTCTCCCCACCTCAGCTGACTACAAAAACCAGTTCTGTGCTACTCATCACTTCCGAGGGTCAGTCTCTTATTACCAGTGCACAGCTGTGACCCCATATCCCCACACTACTCTCTCCCCACCATTCCCCACCTCTCGTAAATGGTGTTCTAGCTTCTACATGCACAGGCAGGAGCAGGGAGATCCCTTTGGCCTGTGTCCCTACAATGGTTCACCATCACGCAATGAAGATTTCCTTGGTGTTACTCTGAATACATGGAAGGACATTACAGGGGAACTCACAACAATGCAGGAAACAGATTCAATGGGGGAAAAGTTAGGTTTCTAAAAAGGGGAAAAAATAATGATGGCACCTGCATAACTGCATTGAAGAAACACGTATTGCCCAAATTACTGAGTCCTTTCACCGTAATTTGGGAAGTAGAATTCATGGGAGGATTTTCTTTAGCCATGTTTTCCTTTTTTTCTCTCTCCTGTTCATTTTTACTTTCTTTTTCTAATTTTTTATTTTCAAGTTCAATGTTCCCATTATCTTTCTCTGCTTAAAAAAAAAAAAGAGAGAGAGAGAACACTTGGGAAAATTTATAATATCAGATACATACTTCTACTTGGAACAGACTGAGAAAATCTGTATTTTTTACCTAGTGCAATTATTTATCACCAATTTGATTTTAAATGTTATCTAATAGATATACCATAGATAAAACTAATGAACAATTATTCATACTGACATAATCATTAATTTGACAAAAGAAATCAAACAGTATATGCTTTGGTATCTTCTTTCCACAAACACTGTTTGAATGAGCACAGCCTGCCTTGTGAAACCAAACATAAAATAATCATATGAATATGAACACAAATTTTTAAATGAATTTCATGGCTCAAAAACTATTCTCAAGTAAAGAACAAATAATTATAGCTCTGACAAAGACATCTGTGACTAGATATCTGAAGAACAAGCTTCCTGCTGATGGGAAGTCATGCATTTACTACTGGTGGCTCAAGCCAGCTAGCAGTTAAAACGTTCAAATCAGAGCCCCTGGCATCGAGACACGATGACAGTTCTATTGTGAATGTTTAAAGCAAATGCTCCATTCCAAGTCAATTATTTTAATTACAAGTAGAAAGAACCTGAGAAGAATCTGATCATTGGGAGGACACACAATCTTTATTTGGAAGATAGAATGAAACCTTCTCTTATAAAATCTGCCATAGTAAATACAGTAGAAAGCAGGTCAAATTCAAAAATACAAGTTCCTTGGCCAAGCTTAGGAGGTCAGGCCTATTCCCCATAACCTCAGTCCAGGCCCTTCATTATATGAAACTACATCATTTCTCACACTCCTTCTAATGCTAACACCCTATACTGTACATATTTTTAGTTTTCCATTATGAGCCAAAAATTGTTTCATAGCTTAAAATCAAACATAGTAGCATTATTAAGCTATATGTAATCCATGATAGTAAAATAAGTAACTAAAGGCCAACAGATACAGTACATAAATATTACATAAGTATTTACTAAGAAACTACTTTACCTAATTTTGGAGTTGTAACACTGGCTTGTTTTTTAATATAATCAACCACTTGCCCCAGTCGGCTTGAAGAGCAATACTGTACTTCAGTATCACACAAGTAACACCTATATCCCAAAAGATCAAGAAGAAAAATGACAAACTGACCACGAAAGAAAGAAGAGGCAAAGAAATAATCCCTAAAATCAAAGTGTATTATGTTAAATTATCCTTTGGAAACACTGAAGGCAAACAAAATGGCAGACCAGCGATCAACAGCCTCTTCGTGACCTGGAATCAGACTCCTGGAAAACGACAACTTGGCAAAGAAATAGATCTCTGGGAATGGGGAGGGGACTAACAGGAAAATTAGACTCTATAGAGATGGTACAGAAATGAGGCCCGGAGCAGAAAAAGGACAAAACGGCCCAGAAGCTCACCCTGGCTTCCAAGGAGAGGACCCTGTCTCCACAGACACAAGGTCAGCCTCCGGGTTTGGGCTCCAGCACACCTAGCCCCCGGAAAAGCCCACAGCTACTGTGAACTGCAAAAACAGTGAGGGTTTTATGAAATCTAATGTTAAATCAGATTCTTCAATCTGCTTGAAGATAAAATAGGTTAAAGCTCTCGAAGACAGGTGAGGGCAACGGTATTTTCAACAGGACTCCAAATGCACAAAAAGTAATGCCAAGATCAACAAATGGAATTGTATCAAATTAAAAAGCTTCTCCACAGCAGAGGAAACAACCTACAAAATGAAGAAATAGCCTACAGAATGGGCAAAAAAATTTGGCAGCTCTTCACTGGAAAACTAATATGTAGAATTTATAAAGAACTCAAAAAATTACATGCCTTCCCCAAATAAAAGATCCAATCTCTCTCTCTCTCTCTCTCTCTCTCTCTCTCTTACACACACACACAAAGGGCGGTGACAGTAATATAGCTCAGTGATGCTGTGCTCGCCTCACAAGCGTAGGGACTTGAGTTCCATCCCTGATAAAAAAAAAAAAAAAGACCCAATCAAAGAATGGGTAACTGAAATGACACTTAGAAAAACTAAAAATGGCATGCTAGGTGTGGTGACTAATGCTCACCAACAATCAGTACCACATACCACCATGCCAGGGTGCAGTGGGTCAGGCCTGTAAACCCAGCATTCAGGAGGCAGAGACAGGAGCATTGCTGAGCTCAAGGCTGACTTCAAGACCAGCCTGAACTATAAAGCGAGACCCTGTCTCAAAAAACTAAAAAAGAAAAAGTACAAATGGCGAACAAATACATGAAAAATGTTCAATATCTCTCTGGCTGTCACTTTTTTTTTATTTTTTTATTTTTTTATTTTTTGTTTTGGACAAATTTGGAACTCAGGGCCTTCACACTGAACTTTGTCCATAGCCCTTTTTGATGTTTTTATTTTCAGGAAACTAAGATGCCAAGGCTGGCTTCCAATCGAGCTTCTGCCTCTGACTCCCATTATGTTGGGATAGCAGGTGTGCAATGCCATGCCCAATTTTCATGCTACACAATTATTTTTATTTGTACAGTACCATGTAAAACTATATAATATCACATGTTCCCCTTTCTTTGATGGATACAAATACCTTTTAAACATTTAACTTTCTTTTCTTAAACATTTTCAAATCAATGTATTCTCCAACTTCTAATATTACTTCCATCCAAGGGGTACAGGAATTGATACTCACCATACGCTCCAGTTGTCCAAACTAAGCACCAGACAGTGAGACTCAGATCTCGGTATCAGGTAGTGCTTCAAGGCATGCTGCTCCTGAGAATTCCTGCCACAGCCCTAGAGTCACGAACAAAAACCTCAGTCACAAAATTCATTAAGAGACAGAACACCAGCCTATCATGAATATGAAAGTACCATAAGAACTTCCAATATTTTTAACAATTTTGGCAGTTTAATGTTCCTAAAAGAAAGCTCTGCTCGTGGGACAAATGGATATTCCTGTCCCCAGTCTGCTTTTCCACCTTTAACTCCCACAGTCTTCTCTGTCTCCCATTCAGATACCAACTAGCAGACGAGTACTGGTACTTCAGTCCACTCAGCACTTTCACAGCAGCAGAATTTTGTCCATGTTGATCCATCCTTTACAATAACTGCCACCTGACCAAATCCTATCTACTTTTTAAGACCTTGTTCAAAGCCATCTTCTCCCAGAAGGCAATGCTTATTCTTCCAGATAAGAAAACACTGTATCCTTCCTATAAACAAATTCCTACAAAGCATAGTGTGAATTCCAAATAGCATTCCTTATTTTCCATTAATAAAATAAAACTCAAAAGTCTCAAATAAAGATAATTACTCTATTACCAAAAGATCTAGCACATGCGAAGTGGTCAACAAGCATTTATTGATCAATGTACTCAACAGGCACAGAAAATGTTCATCCAAAAGGTTATAAACTCACTCATAAAAAACAAGATGAGGGGGCCGGGGATTTAGTTCAGTGGTTCCAGCACCTGTCTTGCAAGTGCAAGGGCCCAGGTTCGATTCCCCGGTAACCACATACAATACTGGGTGTGGAGACTCATGCCCAGCAGCAATCAGCACCACATACCACAGTGCCGGGTGTGGTGGCTCACGCCTGTCATCCCAGCACTCAGGAAGCAGAGGCAGGAGGATTGCTGAGTTCAAGGCTGAGTTCAGGACCAGCCTGAACTACAAAGAGGGCCCTTGTCTCAAAAAAAACTAAAAAATACCAAGATGAGGACTGGGGATTTAGCTCAGAGGTGCCACACCTGCCTTGTTAAGAGTAAGGTACTGAGTTCAATCACTGGTACAAGGAGGGGAAAAAAAGAAATAAGATTTTTCTGCTCCTGCTTAGTTAGATCACTGGTAAAAAGTACATCCTGCTGTATCACATACATAGGCTAAGAATATGAAAAAGAACCTGTCTGGAAAGGAGTTTGGCAATTACTTTAAAAACTAAACATTTAATTATTAGAGGACTCCCCCATATTCCCTCCTGCACCTCTACCATAAAGAAATGGGGGGTTGCAGGGTAGGTAAGGAATGGGAAAAAATGAGAATCAAGTTGTGTCATATACTGATCCAAATTCTCCATGTTGAATGCGATGATGATGTGTACATATAACGGACCAATAAAGATTTGAATTAAAAAAAAAAAAAAGAAATGCAACCAAAGGATCGTACAAAAACTTGGACACAAATGTCCACAACTAGTAATCTCCAAAAGATGAGAACAGGCCAAATTCCTTCATGTACATCACAAACTACTACTCGGCACCTCGTAAGATATAAACTTATCTATTTGGGAGGCTGAAGCAGGAGGACTGCAAGTTTGGGGAGGCATGGACAACTCAGTGGAGACTTCATTTCAAGTTTAAATGTGGGGGTTCTTGCTGTGGCTATGCCTTAGCAGTGCAGCACATGTCTAGCATGCATGAAGCCCTGGGTTCAATCTCTCATGAAAGAAGGGGCAAAAAAGCAGTGCTAAACTAAAAAAAACAAAAACAAAAAACTTGACTCATATAATCTCAATGAATCTTAAGAGCATTTTGTTTTGTTTTGTTTTGTTTTTGAGATAGGGTTTTACTATATAGCTCAGGCTGGCCTTGAACTCACTATATAGCAATGGCTGGCTTCAGACTCACAGCTATCCTCTTACCTTAGTCTCCGAAGTGCTAGGATTAAAAGCATAACCCACCACACCTGGTAGAGGTATTGAGTTTAAAAAAAAAGCCCATATGAGAATGTTGCACATGGCTGGACATGGTGACGTAAAATTGTAAATCCCAAACTTGGGAGACTGAGGCAGGAGGATCACTCTGTGAATTTGAAGGCCATCCCTAACTGCACAGTGAGTTCAATGCCATTTTAAATACATAGCAAGACCCTGTTCCAAAAAACAAAACGAGTCATATACTGTAATCAAAATTATGTAACTTTTTGGGTCTTTTGAGACAGGATTTGTTTTGTGGTCCAGGCTGGCCTTGAATTCATGGTGATCCTCTGTCTCAGCCTCCCAACAGCTGGGATTACAGGTGTGCACCACCACTCCTGGCACTGCGTAACATTTTTTAAATAATGAAATTTTAGAAACAGAGAACAGATTAATGCTTGGGCTTAGGATAGCAGCAGGGCTATGGGCATAATTATAACAGAAAAAAAAAAAAGAGATTTATGTGATGATAGAATTCTAAATATCCTTACTGTGGTGGCAAAGACCAATATACCCAGGTGACAAAACGTACAGGATATTATGTATACATAGACCACACAAACACAAAGGAAGAGAAAAATAGGATTGGTAGATTGTAGCAACATCAAAATCCTGGTTATGATATTGTACTGGTTTTATAAATTGTTATCACTGGGAAAAACATATAGGAATATCCTTGATTTGCTTCTATAAAATGTATGTACATCTATAACTATCTCAAGCCAGGCTTTGTGGCTCACACCTGTAAACCCAGCACTAGGAGGCAGAGGCAGAAGGATTTTTGTGAGTTCAAGGCTAGCCTGGGCTATGTGAGTTCAAGGCCAGCCTGAACTACAAAGTAAGATCTTGTCTCAAAAACCTAAAAAACAAAACAAAACAAAAAACTATCTCAATAAAACTGTCAACTAAAAAAGAAAAATTGGCAAAACTGTTGGCTGTCTGCCTCATCTTGAATTTTTGTAACAGCCTTCCTGCTAGTCTGGTTTCCTTAGCTGCCAGGACTAAGGGTCTCAGAGAATCCTGACTATGGCAATAACTAAAGCTGGTGTAGTAAACAGAAATCCACGCATCCCACATGACAAAATTACTCATTCTTCCAGGAGCCTGAAGCGAGGCCTAATAAGAGCTCATAGCCTCATCCATCCACTTCCAGAATTAGCCTTAATGGAAAGAAGCTGGCTTGCTTCCTTCCTTTCCACTACTACCTGTCCAAGGGCAGCCCACGGTCCACCACCAGGCTCAGCATGGATACAAAGGCCTGGTCCCTTGCCTCAGTCCAGAACATCTGAACTGAGCCAGAGTTCATAGTGCCGTTGGCCGAAGCACCGTTCAACCTGCTTCATCTTTCAAATTCTTTGCTTAACTGTGCCTCCCAACCTCTACTGGTGTGGTACCTGAGAACACTCCCCAAAACTATTCACACACAAACCTTACTCTCAGAATCAGTTCCCCAGAGAATTTGGCACCCTAATCAGTCACACAATATTTTTAGGTATACTTTCTAAATAAAACAAGTTCAAAAAGCTTTTTAAAATACCATACTGAGGGTTGAGGATGTAGCTCAGTGGTGTCATGCCTGCCTGCCAAGCACTAGGTCCTGAGTTCAATTCCCAGTACTGGAAAGAACAAAATAAAACAAAACAAAACATCAAAAAATAAAATATCACACTGAGCAAAATTTAAGCATACCTGATGGCCACATTTAAGACACAGCCAAACTGAAGGATCTTCTTCTATGTCTTCTTCAGGTTTATCTTTTACTTTATTGTCCATCTTGCAATCTTGGCAAATATTCCATTCCACATCTACTAATGCCTTTTTCAAATTCCCTTGTTCTAATCCTTTTCTAATGTGTCTGCATACAGGTTCTATTAAAACAAAACGCAGAACACGGGTTAAAAATAGCATCAAAGTGATTCTTGATTCAAATTTCAAAAATGAATTACTCCATAAATAAGGTCTTAGATTATTAGAACGAAATCTTGTCTGATATTTCAACATTATGGAATAGTTGTTTTGCTTTTTGGTGACAATGAGTAGTGAACCTTGGGCATTCCACCTTCCATGAAAGCATTCTACCACTAACCTATACCTCCAGCCTCTGAAATAAAATATATTTTATTCATGTAAATTTTATTCATGAAATTTTGCTTGTTTGGGGTCCTAGGTAGAATCACCATCACCCCATAAATTCACTTCAACTTATTTGGCAATTTTCTTTAACGTAAAGGCATTTATCATATTTCTAATCTTTACCCGAAAAGGGTTGAAGAGAAGGTTCTTGAATTAGCAAACAATATACTTAAAAGTGGCCAGGCAACAGGCTGGATGTCAGGGAACTTAAAAGTAGCCAAGCCACACATCTTCTCCATGAGTAGCTCGTGTTCTATGCAGCTCACGTTCTGAGTAGCTCACGGCTGACTAATGTATAACAATCTATAAAATATACTGTACCTTCAAGAACAAGAATAAAGTTACCAAAAATTCAGTATTAGAATTTGGAATTGGAAATCTGCTCATTATTGGAATGAAAATCTGGTACTGAGTAAACATTGTATCTATATCAAGAAAAGAACTAGATATGCACAGAGAACAACAAAGATGTTTTTGTTTTATTTATAACTCTTTAATGAAGAGTTAAATCTAAATTGAGAGTTAAATCTAAATTGATAACATTAAAGGATTAAAAAAGAAATTATAAAATAAGTACACACAGTCTTTTATATCAATGGAATAATATGCTATCAAAAATCCTATAAAAGAGCAATAAGATATGCCGACATATCACTAAAATGGAGATTACATATTAAAACACACTTTGATCTCATTTTATACATTAAAATAGCCTCTTAGGTATATAAATGTTACAGATTTAATTAGTGAAATATACCTAAAGGGTCAGAGGAATCATCAACTGGAACAGTTTTTCCTTTTGTCCGTTTCTTTCCCATGCTGGCACTTTATGGATTATTTACTGACACAAAACAACAATCTAGAAAACAAGATTAAGTTAGCTTGACCAAAAAAAAGTATGTTTTATAATGCTCTAGAGGTAAAACTAGAAAGCCACACAATACTTTGGATGTCTATCACACTTTATAATTTACAAAGACCATGAACAAGTATCAGCTAACTTTTTACAACTCTGAGCAGACAGAATAGTATCATTTCTATTTTTCATAGGTTGGGGAAAATGACCCTTAGGAAAATGAAGAAGTTTTCAATAAACACAAAAGTCAAGAGAGAGCTTCACTCTACACAGATCTTTAAAAGTCTCAGCACTTGACACTCGCAGGAATTCAACCCATCGCTCTATAAATTTAAAGATCATTCTGAAAGCATCCTCTTACATGTAGTTAGAAAATTTGCAAAAAAATGTCAAAGCAAAATATAAACATTAAAAAACGTGACATATATTTTTATGCAGCAAGATTTCCTATAGTTACTGGCTAACTGACGATTGCAACTGCATCCAACTGTTTACATCACTACATTCCTGACAATATCAATTTGGATGGCTATGGCGAATCTAGCTGCACATCAAATCTTAACCCTTTAGTCAACAATTCAAAAGCAGAAAACAGAAAGTGCTGAAAAGAACACAGATAACTAATTTCAAACAGGATTAATGATTTTGAAGGACTATTTTATAAACATTAATATAAACTGCTAGTGCAAAAATCTGTTAAGCAACTAGAACTCATTTTATTTGAGATGCTTATTAAAATTTTTATTCCCTAAGTAGAAAGTAGGGCTTAGAGAAAACATTTCCAGTTTAAAAAAATGTGTTTGTCTTCTGAGATGAGGGCACTACTATGGGTCAAATCCAGAACTTCATGTTAATTTTTCTACCATGAAGCTGCAGCCTACTTCCAGATAATCTAATCACTAGCTGTTACCATCTCCCTGGCTTAGAGTCTGCAAAGCACACTTTTCTGGCTCTTCACAGAAAAGTGTACTTAAAGCTAGTTCAAAAGATTTGTATAAAAAAGGAGAGCAATACCAGGTAATTGTCCACTGCAAAGATATCTAAAATTTTAAAAAACAGATAATTAAACAAAGAAATAAAAAGTGCCTGGTGATATATAAAAAGAGGTACATTTCATCTGTTTCCTTTCTTCAAAGGTAACATTTAATGCAACTTATATTAGCAAGAACTGTAGACTTTATGAAAAAATAATACCCAAGCTCTTGCCTCCGATTCACCTCCTTCTAACCGTTTCTGGTTTGGGTGTCATGCCAGGTTCATTTTCCAATAATGCCATTCATCACATCGATTTCCTGACTGAAAGTATCTGATAGTTTCCAGGTTCATGTTCATGAACTTTATAGTCACTGTCCTTTATAATTTGGCTCCAATGCTTTGGCAATGCTCTCATTATTCAACAAAAAATACTACTGTTAAATAGATGATACTTTTGATCTTCAAAGTTGTTTCATAAGCATAATCACCTCTGATCCTCACAACTCTAAACAGGCATTTCACTAAAGAAACTCGAAACAAATGTAAAAGATAACAGCGTGACAGAAATGTAAGGAAAATGCAGATCTCTGGGTTCGAAGACCAGCATTGTTTCTCTTCCAGTTTCACCCATCTGCTCAGGACCCTCCAGGCCAGGGGTGGCGAACCTTTCAGAGATGAGTGCCCCAACTGCAACCCAAACTCACTTATTTACCTCAGTGACACAGCTGCAATTAAACCTGAGTACTGAGGTTTTAGTTCAGAAAACACAACTCATGCATTAATATCTTCTGTCTTAAAAGAAAAATAAGGCCGAAGATTTAGCTCAGAGGCACTACACCTGCCTCAAATGCTCAGCGTCCTTAGTTCAGTCCCCCGTACTGGAATAAACAAACAAACAAACAAACACCCAAGTCGTAAGTTTGACAACACTGCCCCGTGTAAAAACATTTTGACTTCATTCTGTGTCTTTGATTTTCACTTGAGACGTTTGCTCTACCTGTCTGAATCTTATCAATCCTTTAAGCTCTTCATTCCAATGATGCCTTAACCTTCACTCAATAAAACTCCACACTAAACTTCCCCCGTATTGACAGTATGCACTACTCATCTTCTCCCTTTGTGAGACATTTAATTCTTTAATCTGAACATATACTATTTTTCTCTGTGCAATCTAAGAGAAAGAAATGTTTCTAGGCAAAAATTCTGAATTGCCCGTAGTATTTAGCATAGAGTTAGTAGATAGTAGGTTCTCAGATAATACTCCTTACATTCAAATTTTTAAAAAAACAATAGTACCTGAGGCAATACAAGATGATTACAAGATGCAAAGGTAGGGACATAGGAATGGAGTAAACAAGTTCTGGTGAAAAAGAAATAGATGAGGAATGAAGTCAGAGGTCTGCAATACTGAAGACAGCACTAGTAAATCTGGTTTGAAGATTGCTGTAACTCAAACTCCAAAGGAAGACTTGAAAGGCGAATGGTAATTGCTGCAAGCAGAAGACATAAGGGATCATTTCAGTGCTGTGGAAAGAGCTCCGGTAAATATGACAACTATAAAAGCAACTAATGAATCATTAAAGTACTATGTCAATAGCTATAAAACACCAATAAATCTATTAGTTTTCTCAGGTGAATCTTTGGTAAGAATTAGAATAGGAGTCAAATGACTCTTGGGACTCCGCGCAAAAATTTAAATCAAGCCGGGCATGGTGGGTCACGCCGTAAATCTCAGTACTGAGGAAGCTGCGGCAGTAGGATCGCCACGAGTTCGAGGCCAGGCTGGGCTACATGGCGAGGGCCTATCTCAAAAAAAAAAAAATAAATAAAAAATAAAAAATAAAGTCAAACCTAATACTGTCGGCTAGCATGCTAATCCAGTTCCTTTCTTCCCCTGCCCCCTCTGACACTCGCTCGGTTCCATTACAACTATTATCAGCATATCCTTTATAAACGTGGTTTTCACGTTTGCATATACTATAGAGGTCGTAGGAACATTCCATAAAACAGGTGACAGATTTTAATTTGCCAACTAGCCACAAGGACGCAGCAGCAAGCCCAGATCAAGGCACAGGGCTCTCCTTATTTCGAGGCCGGCAACCCGCCTCCACTCCTGGCGCCTGCCACACCACACCTCCCTCCCTTTGCCCCTCTTTCCATCCCCGTCCAACTGCTGGGCACCCACGCTGGGCCCACAGGTCGAGAAGAACGCCAGCACCAGCGACCTATTGGCCAGCTCCTGGAACTGACAGGACAAGCAGCCAACGAGAACGTGGTACCGGAAGACAGCAGAACACGCTTAAAAAAAGAGGCCTTCCAGAAAAGAACAAGTTTGGCGCAGAAATTTCGGGTTCTCCGAAAGCAGGAAGTTGGGCGAATGGCGACAACGAGTCGGTGGAGCCAGAACTCACCCAAGGCGACAGTGCCCATAACTGCATCCCCTAAATGGACCTTGGGGCTGAGTAGCCTGCTCTGTCTTCCTCCGGGTGTCGAACAGACAGCGACAAAGCCGAATCCACAGTGAACGTAGGTAGCGGCAACTTCCGGAAACGCGGCATTATGGGAAGCAAGTCGGCCTAGGTCCCCCAGGCTCGCGTCTGTTGATCTGCGCCTGCGCACAGTCTGCGCCGGAAGTGCTTAGCGCGTTTAGGGCGCTTGCGGCCGAGTAAGTGTTCTCTCGTGTTATATTTTTTAAATTCCTCAAGCGTGAATACCTGATAGTGCTGTAAGGCTGGGAATTCTCTCGTCGGGTGTCTTTTTTAAATGTTGCTTGTACAGCGTGGTTAAGAGGAACATTTTTCATTTGTTACTCCTAACTCTACCCTGTACACATACAGAAGTCATCCTGAAGTAACCTTGCCCCGAGTCCAAATTAAGAGGTCAAATCACAGGAGAGGATTTAAAAACAAAACCTGAAAGACAGTATTAAAAGGAGATTATGGAGTCTGACGCAGAGGCACACGCGCGTAATTTCAGGTACTCCACAGGCGGAGATAGGAGGATCACGTGTATAAAGGGATATATTTTGATAGAAATAATTGATTTAAAAAATAAAACGTGGGTAAACAATGAAATGAAAATTGCTTAATGCTTACTATACTCCTGAATGTAACTTACTGGTAGCTCCTTCTAGAAGTGAATCGCCACTTCAAGACCAGAGGGGTAATTAGACTCTGAATCAGAATTGCAAAGGCTAGGGATGTAGCTCAGTGTTAAGGCATCCCTCCAGTATCAGGGAGGAAAAAAATTACTCCCCATTTACTCGTTCACAGTATGTAAGTGCCCACTATTGTTGAATTTAGACAAAATAATAGTTGAAAATTAAAGCAAATGTCAATAGGAGATGTAAACAGGTAATTAACAAGAAAAACTATTAAGAAATATTCTGTCTTACCAGAAACAGATAAAAGGAAGGACAAAGACACACTAACCTGACATTGCCCAGAATAATGTTTGGTTAGATGCCAGGAAAGCTCGTCCTCCCAGCCTTGCCCTCACCTCTCCCCCCGAACTGTGGGGAATCCTGGTTATTTTACAGTAAGGCTGGGCTGCAGCTGAGTGATGAAACTGTTTATAGAAATTTGAGTTTTCCACCTTGTAAGCTACAAAGTATCAGACATCCAACCGCTTGTCATGTCTTAATACTGCTTCGGGGTGGGTGCAGCCCTGTCATCCCAGCGCTGCAGAAGTTGAGGGAGGGCCTTGAATTCAGGTTAGTGGTGCCAGCGTCTGCCTGGCAAGCACAAGGTCCTGAGTTCAATCCCTGGCGCCACACATCACAACGTTGGACGTGGGGGCTCCTGCCTGTAATCCCAGCACTCAGGAGGCAGAGACAGAAGGATTGTTGTGAGTTCAAGGCTAGCCGGAACTACAAAGTGAGACCCTGTCTCAAAAAAAAAAGGTCGAGTTGAAGATGAATCAGCAGGAGTTCAAGGCCAGCCTGATGAAAAAAAGACTTTTCTTCCTCTATCCCAATATACCATAAAAATTTCCTTCAAGTACAAACCGGGAAGGATTATTTCCAGCATGCCAAGGGCACTCGAGCCTGTCAAACAAGAGTACCTGGCTATCCTTAGAATTGCAACAAATGGACGGTAGGACCACCATGACCTGATGAAATTGTTCTTGGGATGGTTCCAGACCCCCTTGTGCATGTTAAAATAAAATATAAAAATCAGCCTTTCACCCTATGGCACAGTCTTCTCTTGGATTCACTTTGTGCCCTCTTACCCCGTATGAATAAACACTTAACCTTTCTATATTCCTTGGAAATTGGTAAATTCTTTTTCGCATCCACAGCAGCCTCTCACATGCGGTACCTCACACAGGAGAAAGTTTAGGTCCATTACACTACTTTCCTCCACCCAGAAAGTCCCTTAATCTTTGGTGGTTGGTAAATTGTCATGCCCCTCACTGCTTTAAAATCAGTATCTCACCACATTCACTAAGCAGTGTAAGTAACATGACCGGCGGCTCAGTCACGTATCTCCTCCATCATCACCTGGTCTCGCCTTCACTTTTACTCATACGTATGTATTCCCATATGTACACAGATGTATAAATGTAAACTTTTTGTGATACAGAACATTTTTGTTTTGTTCATGTCAGTTCTAGTATCTAAAAGTGACTGGGACATAGCGCTCAACACATATTGAAAAGATAATCATTAAAAGTGCAAGAGTGGGGCCGGGACTTAGCTCAGTGGTTCTGGTGCCTGCCTTGCCAAGGAAGGTCCCAAATTCGATCCAGGTAATCACATACCACAATGCCAGACATGGTGACTCACATCTGTAATGCCAGCACTCAGGAGGCAGAGGCAGGAGGATTGCTGTGAATTTGAGGCCAGCTTGGGCTATATAGTGAGTTCAGGCAGGTCCTGAACTGCAAAAGTGAGACCCTGTCCCAAAACAAACAAAAAAGAAATGAAAGAGTATGAAAGGGTTGCCTGAGCACTGGAAAGCCCCAGGATCCAGGTAAAGGCCTGGAGCTTACTACAGTGTCCTGTAAGGGTCCATATCAGGAGGCAGAAGGGTCTGCCAGAGAAGGCTGAAGAGTCTTTAAAGGAAGTCAGGAGACAATATCAAAGGTGAAAACTGAAGCTGCTCCACAGAAGTTGAACTGGTCCTATTATACCATGGTGGCAGCAAGCCTCCCTAAGATGGGTCTTCCATACCCAGAATGATGTTGATCCAATCGTATGGGGCATTTCTTATTCAAATGGACACAATCCATTAACTATCACAATGGAAAATTACTAAGCAATTAAAAATATAGATGAAGAGCCAGGGATTTAGCTCAGTGGTTCCATTGTCTTCCTGGCAAGTGCAAGATCCTGAGTTTGATCTCTGGTAACCATGTACCACAATGCCAGGCATGGTGGCTCACAGCTGTTATCCTAGCATTCAGGAGGCAGAGGCAGGAGAATTGCTCTGAATTTGATGCTGGCCTGAGCTACATTGGGAGTTTGGGGCTAGCCTGAACTACAAAGCAAGACCCCGTCTCAAAAAATATATATGTTTCTATATATCTATAGAGATCTATATATCTAGATATATAGATCTGTTTAATCTTACTATATTCCTGAATGTAACTTACTGGTAGCTCCTTCTAAAAGTGAATCGCCTGGATATAGATATATAAATATATAGATCTCTCTCTCCCTCTCTCTCTCTCTCTCTCTATATATATATATATATATATATATGAATATTTTATTAATATACCAAAAATGTGGCACAGTAGTGCCTCCTGCATGACTGAAACATGAAGTTCAGGACCAGATAATGCTACCACTGTCTAGCCAAGCATAGTGGCACATGCCTGTAATTCCAGTAGTTAGGAGATTGAGGTGAAGATCACCTAACGTTTAATGCCATCCTAGGATACATAGTGAGTTTAAGAACAGCCTGAACTTGGGCCAGGGATTTAGCTCAGTGTTTCCGCTACCTGCCTTGCAAGCACAAGATCCTGAGTTTGGTCCCCTGGTAACTACATACAACAATGCCCAGGAATCAGTACCACATACCACAGTGGCTGGCATGGTGGCTCACACCTGTAATCCCAGCACTAGGGATGAGGGGGCCAGAGGTAGGAGGCAAAGGTGGGAGGATTGCTGTAAGCTGGAAGTTCCCCTGGGCTACATAGTGAGCTCAGGGCTAGCCTGAACTACTAAGTGAGACCCTGTCTCAAAAAAAAATAAAAAAATAAAAAAAGCCTGAACTATATACTGAAACATTGTCTTAAAAAAATAAAAACAAGGATAAAAAGTATCATCATTTGAAGTTGCAACAGTGATTACATTTTAGGGAAGTTGGGTGGGGACTAGGAAAGTTCAAGAAATTTTCTCATATGATGGCCAGGTATTTTAACAACATATGACTCTACACAAGTGTTTGTATTTACCAGCAAATGTACAGTTGGGATATACATCCCATTTTTCCTTTTTGTTTTTTGAAACAGAATTATGCTATGTAGTCCAAACTGACCTTTTTGTTTTTTGAGATAGGATTAGGCTATGTAGTCCAAACAGCCCAGGATAACTTCAAATTTGAGGTGATCCTCCTGTCTTGAGCTTCCTAGTGCTGGGATTAAAGGTATTTGCTGTCATGGTCAACTACCCCCTTAATTTGAACTCTAATGATGTACATGCTAAAGTACTTAGGGGAAAATTCTGTAGTATCTGCCAGCCATTTTGAAATATATCAAAACTGATGCATTTGTATCTGACAAAACTGGTAGAATAACGTGTTGGTAGTCTTAAGGCCAGAGTTTTGAAATCTCAACAAGATGAGTATTTTAGACTCGCAATTTCTTTGTGGTATGGAGGCTATCCTATGTGGGAAGTTGATCAGCTGGGTGCCGGTGGCCATCCAAAATGTCTTTAGATATTGCTATCCATAAGCAAGGGGAAAAATTCTCGGAAACTCCTATGTTGTTTCATTGGAAAATTCTGAACAAGGTTTGTGTTTGAAATTCATAATAAAAGTTGGAGGAAAAATAGAATGAAATATCATGAAATATCATTGAAAATAATTTAATACAAAATTGAAAATGCACCTTGGAAGATGTGGATATTATGTTTTACTAAAATAGTTTTGAAAGCAGTAATTAACAAGTATCAGTGTAATT
This sequence comes from Petromus typicus, assembly GCA_004026965.1. Lineage (NCBI taxonomy): Eukaryota > Metazoa > Chordata > Mammalia > Rodentia > Petromuridae > Petromus > Petromus typicus. The sequence continues at coordinate 33,165 of PVIR01004814.1, read as the reverse complement.
TATTTCTAAAATAAACATGTAACTGTAATGCCACAGAGTGATAGATAATTCTACACTGGGACACACAGCAGATATTAAAAGATGGAAGTTTATTCATGCGTGTGGACTTTGCCTCCTCACGAAGTGAAGTGACAAATTGAAGCTGAGAAGGGTATTTAAAGAAGCGGGAGGTGACAGGAATAGGGTGAAGGGTGTTACATCATTGTGTTTGCAGACCCCAGCTGCAAGGACAAAGGCGTGGTTATTATAACACTGTATAAAGTTTTACAATTATTTTTACAATGCACTCTATACATCTGTTCTGGGGAGGTTATCTCATTTTACCGGAGGGTCTGCACACAAGGTCGCACAAAGGCAGTCTACAGTTAGGTAAAAAGTCACATTTTTAAGGCTTTTTTGTCTAAGGGGGGGTGGGTGTGGGTAACGTAACATAGAGTACCGGCTATGTAGGTCTCACAGTAACAAAGAAAAATGAACGGGGTGTGGTGCTGCACATCTGTAATCAGCCCTTGGGAGGCAGAGACAGGGGGATCCTGCAAATTCTAGGCCACTTTGGGCTGTACAGTTCAAGGCCAGTCTGAACTACATTGGGAGGCCCTATTTCAAACAAACGAAAACGATACATGTAATTCAATTGAAGAGAAAAAATCTTTCTAATTCTACCCAGTTAGCATCTATTTCAAAATGTCCTTTAACAGGGTAAATCTGCAATCACATAGTTCCCCACAGTTTAGTCATTGGCCCGGAACACGTGAGGCTGCTGAGAGCAATGTCATGATTACACGGCCCCAATGCCTTGCCACCCCGTGGTCCAGGGCCAAAGAGAATCACTGAGGGGCCCCTGCTAGAATTTGGGTTGCCCTCCTCTCCAGCACCACCTGCCTACTCTGACCTGGAAGCATGATCGGGTTCAACGAGCGCTCCTTTAAGGGGCCAACCCAGGCTTCCACTAAAGTGCGTGACCGACAGCAGCAGCGACAGCTGCAAAATGACAATGCGGTTGGTTGGGAAGGAAGTGCGAATGTGAGCATTACGTGTGTACAAAATGTACCAATAAATAAAAAAAAAATGAGTACTGTGACCGAGCAGCACAAAACAAGTAAATTAACTCTGGGGTTTAAAGTCCCAAGAAAAAAAGGCCAAGGACTCGGGTGATAAGAGGTCTGTCCACTTCCGGCTTCCGGGGTTCGCGCGCATGCGCCAGCTGGCAAACCGCTCTCATTTCCTCCAGGTCGCCCTAGGAGAGTGGTTTGTAAGCATCCAGTCTCTTGCCCTAGAATTCTGTCTCAAGGGCTTTACGTGTAGCCAGGAAACCCGGGGTTACGACAGTGAGGCAGCCACAGCTGTAGGTGAGTTTCCTATCGGGCAGCAGTGGTAAGCGGGACTGGGAGTCTGCACCCTGGCGGGGGGTGGCGGTGGTGCTGGTGTCCAGTACCGTCAGCCGGGACGCGGCCGGAGCTTCGGCACCGCCTTCCTTTGCGCTGCTCGTCTGCTCATTGGTCGGAACTACCTCGTCGCCTGGCTCCGCCTACAGACGCTAGCAGGCCCCGTCAAGTGTCAGATATGCCAGCGCCTGCGCATAGGGCAGCTTTTGAACAGGGCCTGATTTGGGGCAGTGGGGAACGTTTCCAGCTGTCCAAGAAAATGAAGGAGAGAAATAGACGATATCTGCCAGGAGAAATGACTCCACTCAGGAAGCTAAAGTTTTACAGCAATCACTGAAATCTAAAGACGGAAATTCTCTTGGCAAATTTCTTTAGGGGACCGATGCCGTCAATGAAATTAACTTGGCAAGTACATGACTTAGTTGTGACATCTCTCCCATAGTTGTCCGTGCATGAGTCGCTGCATCCTGTGTTCCACACCCGAGACTCATACAGAGCCCTCTCCCAACTTCACGCCATCAATCATTGTAAAGAAGTACAATACTGTTTGTGCAGGGTTTAAGTGTTGAAGACTCCCAAAATTGTAACTCGGCTTAATCTCTGTAAGCCCCATAATTGTATATCTACCTGCTGAACATCTCTGCCTGACAGTTGCCATGATAGACATTTTAATAGTGTGTTGAAAACCCACTTCAGATTTCCATAATCATCCTCATCTAAATAAATGGCAAACCCATCCTTCTAGTAGCTTAACCCTTGAGGCATTCTTCCCCACTTCATGTAATTCATCAATAAATGGTGTTGGCTCTGCATTCTCCTGTGTTCACTGCCTTTACACTGCTATCCCAGTCCACCATCAGTGTGCCCTGATCCACATCGCCACCATCTCTTTCCAGGTCACCACAGTCCTCCTCTGCTCCCCATGATTTCTCTAATGCTCTCCTCTGTAGTAGCACGCATGATTTTTCATACACTTCTCGGTATTCTTTACCAACTTACTCCTCTTTCGTCTGTCCCTCGTTTACTCTGCTCCAGGCACTTGGCCCAGCGCTCTCCTCTCAGCCTTTGGATGTGCTCTCCTTTTTGCCTAGAACGCTGGCTAGGTGAATAACTGGCTTCCTTTTCAGTTCTTAGTTCTCTTGCTAAAGAGTCCATTCTGTATCGCATTTCTGACCACTTTGTGTTCAATCTCACCTATACCCTACAGCTGTCTCTTTGCCTCATTACCACCCTAAGTCCTCTTTTTTCTTTGAACTAAGGTCTTGTTAAATCGGTAAGTTTCCCCATCTAGACTTGCACTTGCAATCCTGCCTCCGCTTTCCAGAGTGCTGGGATTACAGGTGTGTTTTACCATGCCGTACTCGTCGGTCTTTGTGTTATTTGTTGAGGATAGATAGATAGTTGGGTAATTTTTTTTTTTTTTTTTTTTTTTAGTCAGGGCCTCACTATATAGGTCAGGCTGGCCTCGAACACACTATATGACTCTAAGATGGCCTCAAATTCACAGCAGTCCTCCTGCTTCAACCTCCTAAGTGATGGGATTGTGGGCGTGTACCACCATATCTCGCTATATTTGATTTTGGATATCATGGTATCTTGCCACTAGATTAAACCTTTGTGACACAGACTTTGTGAAGATTTTTCTATTCTTAGGGTCACCATAGAATAGGTGTTTAAAGAGCATTTATTGAATCGACCAATAATAATAATAGCGACCACTCCTATAACTCTTACCCTGTTGCCAATCTTTTTGTTAAATTTCTTTCCTTTTTTTTGTTTGTTTGTACCAGCTATTGAACTCAGGACCTGTGCTTCCCAGGGAGGCGTGGTGCCTCGAAGCTAAATCCCCACCAAGCACGTTCTGCACATTCTCATTTAAGTTTTACAGCAACCCTGTCATTCCCACCTTGGAGATGGGGAGGCGGAGGCTTTGATAAATTAAGACGTGTCGCAAATTACACAGTTGATAAGTTGCAGAGCCAGGAGTTGTACCTTGTCCATACTTTTTAGCACTAAGAACCTAGTAAAAGCTGTCTTGAGGATAGCAGGTAGACAAGTTGGGAGTAGGAATGATGTGTTGACACGCATCCGTACTGTGGTGTATGGAGCTGTCTCCATGACGTGTGCAAGAGTGCTTCTTCCTTCCTGGCTAATATGAGTTAAACACCTGCCACATTCAGTCTCCTGTAAGCAATTAAAATTTCTTTCTGAGTAAAAAAGCTTTCTTGTTCTTTGAAAGTACCGTAGCACCAGTCAGGTGTGTTAGTACACACCTGTAAACCCAGCTACCAGAGAGTGAGGCAGAAAGATGGTAAATTTATTTATTTTTGAATTAATTGATTATTTGAAGACAAGGTCTCACTTTGTAGTTTAGGTTGGCCCACAACTCACTCTGTAGGCCAGATTGGTCTCGAGCTCACGGCAATCCTCCTGCCTCTCCCTCCCAGTGCTGGGATTACAGGTGTGAGCCGCCATGCCCGGCAAGAGGATGGTAAATTTAAAACCGGCCTTGGCAATTTAGTGTCTTGGCAAGATTTTGTCTCATAATAAAAATTACAAATGATTCTGAAGCCCTGGGTTCAATCCTTAGGACTGAAAAATTCAAATACCAATTTAAAAAGCTGTGCAGGACAGCACAGAAATGAGCCCTCACACTGGGAAGGAAGAGCCACAGGATCTTCCCTTCGAGGCCAGCCTGGCGGCCGGGGGTACAAAGGGAGGTCTCGTCTCAAAAACAGTCTCTTAAAGTATCAGTGACAAGCTAGTTAAGCCACTGGACAATACCAGGGCTGCTTCCTGATGTTAAAGAAAGGATGTAAGGATGTATGTCGGATGAAATCAGATAGGCTGGATGAGGGGAAAGACGCGCTGGCGAAGAGCTTGGTGACAGAACCACTCTTGGTGCGCTGGCCTTTTGTGCCACTGAGTGTGCACCAGCACCGTGGATGACGTCACTCTGCTGATCCGTGGTGGTGTCCACTTGCCTTCCTGCTGGGAATCTGACAGGCGCTGCTCCGTGTTCCGCGCCAGCAGCGCTGCCACCCAAACACCAGCTCTTTCCTATGAACAGACCCGGCTGTCTCGCCCTCCTCGCTCTGCTTGTGCTGGAGCAGTGCAGGACGTCCTTGTGCTGATAGCAGAGTCCAGCGACATTAGAGGCAGAGCCGGTCAAGGTAGCCAAGGATTGGCAAGTGATAGACCATTTAATAGAGCGTCCACTGTGCAGCAGTGGCCAAATTCAAACCAACCTACTCTGCCCGGGCCCACAAGGCCGGCGGACGCCAGGGAGAGTGGGGTGCCTGCAGAATCACTGTCAGAGCCCTGCACAGGCAGAGAAGGGTGAAGACACACACCAGCCTCTGTCTCTTCCAGTTCTGTGATGACCTCCAGCCTCTGGCCACATAATTTGCTTATTCCAATGGAAGTTTTCATTGTTGTAAGTGAAAATGTCAGATGAACTATCTAGATACAGAGGAATAATCACCGGGTTATTCCATATTTTGGGGTCTTACCATATTCTGGAAGTAAAGAAAAGGAGAAAGAGACTCTGATTGAATTTTTCTTTTTCTCCTTTTTTTGAGTCAGGGTTTTGATATTGTAGTTCAGACCATCCTTGAATTGACTGTGCAGCCAAGATTGGCCTCAACCTCATGGAAAGACTCTTGCCTCAGCCTCCTCAGTGCTAGGATTACAGGCATGCATTACCACTCCTGGCTAAATTTTGCATTTCTGATGAAGAAATAAAATAGCTCTTTTTGAAATGAAACTTGTGTATATAGGGGTTAAGGGATTTGCGGGTACAAGAGAATGAAAAAAAAAAAAGAAAAAATAAGTCGTGTCACCCAGTGGTACAAACTGTCAATGCTGATTGTGATCATAACGTGTATATAAAATGTACCAATAAAGTCAATTTAAAAAAAGGAAACACCTTCTTTTTATTGAGTACCAATGTAGATCTATTGCTTTCTCCAAAGATCACGCATGTACGTTGTTTCTCGTATCTTTTCCTCCTTAGAAACTTACAGATGTCCGAAGATGACTACAATAGAGCAGGCAGAGGCCCAGCTCTCCGAGTTAGACCTGCTAGCCAGTATGTTCCCAGGGGAAAGCGAGCTCGTGGTCCACGACCAGCTGGCGTTAGCAGAACTGAAAGACTGCGTGGAGAAGAAGACGACGGAGGGGCGATCTTCCAAAGTTTACTTCACCGTTAATATAAACCTGTACATATCCGAGGAAGTCATGGTAATTCCCTTTTGTTTTGGGAAGATTTAAAACATATCAAAACTTAACACAACTCTTACAGTGTCTTTCTCCTTTTGTTTTCCTCTTTCTCCTCCTCCTTTGTTTTTAAAATCAGGCGATGTTTTCTCTGGCCTGCGTTCTTCCCTTTAAATATCCTGAAGTCTTGCCCGAAATTACCGTCAGGTACGTTCCAGAATTTCTGCCCAATTTTAGAAGCCAAAACAAGTCACAGAACAAAAGCAATTCTTAAGGTGGTTTTGCCGCCCAAGAAAGTTGATTGGATTCTGTTCTTGTCTCTTCAATCAGATCGCCAGTGTTAAGCAGGTCGCAGCACTCGCAGCTGAACCTAGACCTGACCGCTTACCTGCAGAAGAACTGTCTTGGAGACGTCTGCATCCTGAGTGCTGCAGAGTGGGTCCGGGAACACACCTCTGATTATGTCAGCAAAGGGGCCCTCTCCTCCCCCACAGCAGAGAGTGCGCTGCAGCCCAGCGATCTGGTTTTCACGAGGCTCTGGATCTACAGCCACCACATCTACAGTAAATGGAAGAGAAAGAACATCCTAGAGTGGACGAAGGAGCTCTCCCTGTCCGGCTTCAGCATGCCCGGGAAGCCTGGTGTTCTTTGTGTGGAAGGCCCTCAGAGAGGCTGCGAAGAATTCTGGCTGAGGTTTGCTTTCACCTAGTTCTGATAGCATGTTCAGAACCATGATGCAGAAGAAAGTACCAGAGATATGAAAGTGTGTATGTCCCGTAGGGTATGTCTCCGTGGGGATTCCGTGTCTAGTCCGTGGGTGAGGCAGAAATTACATACACTCAGCATTACTCCCCTCGCCTGACGCAGTGCTCAAAGGAGACACTCTGAGTTTCTGTTGAAGGCTTCTCGCCCTGCCCGGGGATGAAGATCTCATCCATTTCCACGGGCCTCATTCTCCCCTCATCTTACTGATAGTGTAAACTTAACATCTGTTAAATAGGAATTTTCTAGAAGCATTAGAATTGCCAGTAGTATCATTTTTCTTTTGATAGCTTAGATGATTTTCTGAGAATTTCGTTGAGTAGCTTCAGAATTACCAATTTTCACATTTCTAGAATACTGATGGGAGAGAGTAATAATTACAGAAAATGAGTCTGGGAGGTGGTCATGCCATTCTCACACTTGATTAAAATAAACCTCTCTGTAGCTGGTTGTGGTGGCTTACGCCTATAATCCCAGCCCTTGGGAGGCGGAGGCAGAGGCAGGAGAATTGCTGTGAATTAAGGCCATGTGGGCTTCATAGTGAGTTCAGGGCCAGCTGAACTGCAAAGCGAAACAGTATCTCAAAACAAACAAAACAACAACAACAATAAAAATAACCTCTCTGAGATAAAAGTAGACTTCTTTACTTACGGAAAAAGGCTTTGTTAACTGCTATTTTCAGTGCTTAAAGATATCCAAGCCATTTTGAAAATTTGTGCTTCGATCGTTGTTTGCAGGCTCCGAAAACTAAACTGGAAGAGGATTCTGATTCGCCACCGAGAAGACATTTCTTTTGATGGTACAGATGCTGAGATGGAAAGGCAAAGGAAATTTCCCATTTTCGAGGAGAAAATGTTCAGCGGCAATGGGACCAGAGGGAATCACATGGACTTCGGTCAGCTCTATCAGTTCTTAAGCGCCAAAGGAAGCGGGGATGTTTTCCAGAAGCTCTTTGGTGTGGAAGGGCAGTGACTGAGGAAGGGTGGCTGGAGGTACCTCATCACGGTTGGCCTCCTGATTTTTCTTCCCTACTCTCTCTTGAAAGATTTGTTTGTTTTATTTTTTGATTTTATTGGTACATTTTGTATATACATTATGATCACATTCAACATTGAGGATTTGTTGAGAGATTAGTTTTATTTTCATTCCATTCTAGAAAGGTAGGAGGAAAAAATAAAACGTGAAGGTGAATAGTTTCAATGAAACTGTAAAAAATAAGTCATGATTAGAAAGCAGAAGTGAGTTTCAGTTTAGAGTCTTTAAAACAGTGTTGGTGGCCCTCCTGTATCTGCCCTCACTAAAGAACCTTGAAGGGCATCCGCTTCCCCTTCCAGCTTCTGTTGCAACTGCTGGTGGCCGGAAGACACAACAGACAGAATTCTGGGAAAACGTTTCCTGGATGAAAATGAGACACGCCCCCAAGCCCCACTTCTCCCTCTTCCTGCCACAGCACCGAAGCCAAGGCTGACCCTTCCAGCCCCGGCGGGAGGAGGGACGCAGAGGGCCCCGGGTCCTGTTGCAGGGCCATGGATGCAGCATTGCCCTTGGGAATTTCTAGACATCTTCCTGTAAGATAAGGCAGCTTTGAGTTTTTGTGCTTTATCATCAGCGGTGGAAACCTGGATTGTCAAGCAGATTTTTTCAAAGGTTGAGTTTTATATCAGCCCTAGCCATTTGATATACAAATTGTGAAGTTTTTCATAAAGACGTGCAGCTTATTCCTTGTTTTGTGTGCTTAAGCTTTGTCCCTTTGTTCTTGGGTTGGCCTCACAGAAAGCTGAGGCCAGAGTTGGACAGAACTTGTTTTCTTTTTTGGAGACAGGGTCTCGCTTTTGTCGTTCAGGCTGGCCCTGGGCTTAGCCTTGAACTCACAGCAATCCTCCTGCCTCTGCCTCCTGAGTGCTGGGATTACAGGCGTGAGCCACCACACTCGGCATTGTGATGTGTGGTTCTGATTGCTGATAGGCCTGAGTCTCCATGCACAGCAGTGTTGTATAGTTACTGGAGATTGAACCCAGGCCCTTGCACTTGCAGAGAAGGCGCTGGAACCACTGAGCTAAATCTCTGGCCCAGAACTTTTAAAATACATATAATCAGGGCTCACCAGTTCATCAGATTGGTAATTTAGAAAATCAGATTTTGGCAAATTGGATTTTTTTTTTTTTGAGACAGGGTTTCGCTTTGTATTTCAGGCTGGTCCTGAACTCACTATGTAGCCCAGCATAGCCTTGTACTCTTGCAGTCCTCCTGCCTCTGCCTCCCAAGTACTGGGGTTACTGGTGTGAGCCACCACGCCTGGCATTGTGGTATGTGGTGCTTGGGATCGAACTCTGGACCTTGTACTTGCCAGGCAGATGCCAGGAACACTGAGCTAAATTCCTAACCCCGCAAAATGGATTTTGACAAACTTTTCACTCTGGAAATGGCTTTTGTAAATTTATATTTGGTAAACTGACCTACAGTCTAATCTCACTGCCTGATTTCTGATTTCTTCATACATCCCAATACCATGTGTTAAATATTTACTGATTTCTAGTATTCCTATTGCTATTCTTTGAAGAGTCAGACTTGGGTGAAGTTGCCGTGACACATAATACATTTTGTTAGTTCGAAGCAACGTATATGTCCATCTCTGAGGGAATCTCTAAGTAAAAGACAGGGTTTAATGCAATACTGTGTAGAAGTTGAAAGGAAAAAAAAATAGAACAAAGTAAAGTTGGTAGATGTTAAATCTAAGTGTGGGTAAAGGGCTGGGGATGTACCTCAGCAATGCAGGACCTGCCTGGCAAACTTCAGGCCCTGAGTTCAGTTCCTGGTACCAAAACATTAAATAAATACATGTAGGTAAGTACGGATGAGATCCAGCACTGTGCCGATATTAATGTGACTCTTCTTCCCTGCCCCTCAGCTCTTGCTAGCCTTGTCACTTGTCCTGTAAATATGCATTCTTTCTGGGCTGCCACCATACAGTCAGCCCCAGCTAGAGTTGTGACTTCTTCAGCCGCTGTAAGATTTGGGTGGACCTCATGAGAGTCTACACAAAGGATAAGATGATGTGCGCACTACTTCTGGCAGAACTAAACTATAAAACTTTTTCAGTCTTTGTACGTTAGCCTAGTAAAAGAGACAGTGCCAAACAGGCAGAATTTATGAAACTCATGTAAGAAAAGCCAGAGATGATCACCCTGATCCTTCCAGTTATTTTTCCTTGACAACTCTCTACTGAAGTCAGGCCTGTTTCTTGTCTGTTATTTCCAGAATCCATGCTGATCCTTGACTCACTGCTTCTATTCCATTTTAGCTCTAGTCTTGAATATTTTTCCTGATTTTGTCAAAGCTTTGGGCTGAATCTGTCATAGAGGAAGTCATTCTGATTAAAATATGTGTCAAAAGTAAAATACATGTTAAGCTTGTTTCTGTAGCATTTATAATATGTGGCACTCCAATAATCAGTGATGCTGTTAAACTGTTTTCTAACTCTCTTGTGTACCTCTTGGAATGAGGATATACAGTGATTTAAGTATCCATGATGTAAGAATGATTAAACTGCAGCTAATATTTAAGTTTAATTATACAATTATATGTCAGTGTAAACTCCTTGAATACAATAAAATCTTACAAACACAACTTAATCCCTTCTGATTATAAATCCAGCTCCAGTCTCTTTCTTTACCGTCTCTTTTGATAAGAAGTAAGTACAATTATCAGATTGGTATATATCACTGCAGTTTTTTTCAGTGTGTTTACATAATATGTATGTGTCCAAGACACGTATGATCTTGTTTTGTGGATATTTAAAACGCAAAAGGTTTCATACAGTACCTTGATTGCTTTTTAATTCATGATCTATTTCTGTGTACATAGAGATGAGTTTTAATCATCTTAACTTTTGTGTAAAATCCTAAAGAATACCATGTTGATCAGCTTTGCAATTTCAGGGCAAAACAGATGCCCAGCTTAAAGGAGGAAAATACTTTTTCGGTTCATCTTTTCGGAGGTTTCAGTCCGCGGCCAGCTGGCTGCACCCGGTGGGCCTGTGGTGGGGCAGGGTGTCACGACCGCGAGGCAGGTGGAGGAAAGCCCTTCCGCCTAACAGTTGGGAAGCAGAGAGCTGGAAAGACACGGAGAAAACAGTTACCTTTGAATGGCACGTTCCCGCGACCTGCTTCCTCCGTTAACCCCGCCTCCGACTAGCCTCACCGAGGAGGAGCCAGGAATCACCGAATGACTAATTCAGTTCCTTAGATCCTGCTGCATGGAAACTAAGCCTTCAACACGATGAGACTTCTGGGGAGTAATCTGGGTCCCAACCATTTATTTAGCGATTCACCAACTGAGCTGTGTACATTTTCTTCCTATTACACAGCTTCAGTGAGAATTCTGCAACGTGTCCCTTCTGGTGCGTTTTTCAGACAAGGTCAAATCGGGAAAATAGAAATCATTTTATTTACTTATTCATTTACTTAAGAGTTGGGGCTGTGAAGCCAATGGAGTGGCCGCACTCTCAGGCACTGCCAGATGCTCCTGCTAAGTGTGCGATAAGACAAGTGCCGTGATAGGGAGAGACGGGATGGAGCCGAATCCAGGGCTGCTGTCGAACTGAGGGGCTGCTACGGCCTGATGCCGGCCAACCTGCGCGCTTCCCTCCCCTCCTGCTTTCCGACCTTTCTCTAGTCCCCTCGTTGATGAAGTTTAAAAGGAAGCTACCTGGATAAATGAGAAACATCTCACAAACCTCCATCACCATGGAGCTGATTATGAACGTTTGCACGTGAGAAATGGCCAGCCACACACGTGTTTACCTTTTTCTGGCGTGAATCTGAGACGCTGCTGCTAAGTTACAACAGGATCTGTACATTTCAAGTATTCATGGAAATTGTCATATTACTTTTTTGAAAAAAATACCCTGTACTTAATACTTTTAATATAGAATAAAAAAGGAGAAGTTTAGATAGAATAAGAGCCCAGTACTCAAAAAGTTTTCTTTTTTTTAAAGACAGGGTCTCGCTATGTAATTAATCAGGCTGGCCTCGAATTCATGGCGATTCTTCTGCTTCAGCCTCCTGAGTGCACCACTATACCCGGTTTAGTTCTCAACAAGAACAAGAATCTTGTTAAAATGTAGAATCTGACTCAGTAGTTCTACGATGGACTCGAGAAGCGGGTTTACGTTTTAAACAAACGCCCAAAGGATTCTTAATGATTGCATTCTCTTAAATTTGCAATCCCTCAATTCAACATTTCTATATTCGCAGCCACAAAGACTGTATTGCTATCTATGTGGATAATAAATGTTCAGCTCGTGCCCTTGTCCAATCCTCTCGACAAAGAACTACAGCTTTGACAGCGCAGGACGGGATTTGGCTCCGCAGTGCCAAGCCTTGATTTCCTATTGGTCAGAAATGACGACACCCAGATGGGCGTGGCTTTAATTGTGACTTCTAAGGCGTGGCACGGTCCGGAAAGCCTGGGGAAGTGGGAACGGAAGTAGGGGGTAGGAGGGCGGGACGGACGGCGGAAGGGGAGGGACGGGGGAAGTTGTTGTAGTGAACCCCCTTCCGGCGCAAGAGGCCGGAAGCTGTGGCCTGGCGGTGTCAACCTGGGGGCTGCAGACTGAGGTCGCGGCTGAGACTGAGACCATGGGCGGGAAGAATAAGCAAAGGACCAAGGGGAATCTGAGGGTGAGTGCAGGATGGCGTGGCTGCCTGCGTTGTCCTCTCGCAGCTCCTGTCTCCGCTGGCGCTCGGCCGAGTGGCCGGAGCGCTGCAGTGGAGAGGCGTGAGTCTGCGTGTGCCGAGTGCGACCGCTTTGTTGTGTGTGCGTCCTCGAGGGCGGCATGGGTTCTCCGAGCAGAACAGGGAATTATGTGTTTCATGCCTGAGCTGTGCTCACCGAGACACTTACCTGTGATTTTTATTAACAGACGGCTCGGTGTCAGCTTCACCTGGAAGGTTACCTGGATGAGGTAGCGGGGCCGTGGGGGCTGGGGGTAGAGGACTTTGATGGGAAGAAGTCTCCATGAACTTGATAGGCAGGATGGCTCGGATCCTGTCTTTTCTTTACCCAGAAACCTGTAGTCAATTCCTACATTCCTCAGGAAAAAGATCAAAGCCCTCAAAGGGCATTTTTGCTTTCTGGTCTACTTGTAATCCCTCGCCATCTCCGGCCTCATCTTCAACTGTTTTCTCTCAGTACCTCCAGCCAAACTGGTCTTCCTGTGTCTTGATTTTGCCTGGCACGCTCCCGATGCTCTTCTGCTGTTAGGTGCCTCCAAATTTTGTTTCATACACCTCGGTGAGGTCTCCTGTGATGTTCCCATTTTAAATTAGTAGCTGTCTCCTACTTTCGGTTTGTTTGTATTTTATTTTGCCACACTGTATGGATGACTTGTACTCTGTAACTTACTGTGTCAGTTCACTAGGGGGTTTTTGAAGGCAAATGTTTTGATCTGCTGCTGCTCTTATCCTACAGGGTGTTATATTGGTATATAGATATCTATATATTTTAATGGTGCTATGTTGCTGGTTTGTTATAGCTCAGTCTGATTGTATGGGAAATTTTTTTTTTTTTAGATAAATTCTCGCTTTGTAGTTTAGGCCGGGCCCGAACTCACTGTGTAGCTCAGGCTAGCCACCAACTTACAGCAATCCTCCTGCCTCTGCGGCCGAGGCGCCTCCCTCACCCCTCCGCTGGGATGACAGGCATGAGTCACCATGCCAGGCGTTGTGGCATGTGGTTTCCTGGGCTCAAACTCTGGATCTTGTGCTTGCCAGGCAGACACTGGAAGCACTGAGCTAAATCTCTGTCTTGGGAATATATTTCCTATTTCAAATTCAGACAGTTCTAGCTATTTTAGAACAGCATTTCTATCTCAATATATCTAAGATGATAATAATATAAACTTAATAACTTACCTTAAATATTACATACCAAATATTTTACTTGCATTCTTATTTAATGTTTTACTTTGTTTTATAAAAATCTTCAGTGATTGATCAGTCAATTTATTTCAGTACTGGAGACTGCACCCATGCCAACCCAACTTGGTTGGGAATGGTGGACAAATGCATAAACATTGAGCTACATTTTCAGTAATTGCAAGAATTTTTGAATGCCACTTGTATATATTCTTTTCCTGCATTCACCATCATTACTGTTCGGTTACACTTGCTTTGTCTCTTAATTTATGAATTTTGCCGAACCTTATGTGACTTGGAAAAATCAGGACCTGCATGTGTTCTAAAAACAGTGTCATTCTTCTGCATAACCACAAGTAATTAAAACATACAGAAACTAACTTGTGTGTAATACTGAAATATAATATGCAGTCTTGTATCTAGCTTACTGTACTCACCTCAGTAAACTGTGTTTGTTTTGAGACAGGGTCTCGCTGTGTAGTTCAGGCTGCCCTGGAGCCCAGTGTGGAATCCAGGTTGGTCTCCAATGAGCAGGGGTCTTCCTACCTCAGCCTGTCAGTGCTGGGGTCACAGGCTTGTGCCACTACTCTCTTTAATGCCTTTTTTTTTCTGGAAGATACCTCATTTAAAAATATTTGACATCCAGTCTACTTCTGGAGGTAATGGAATCTAGAGTGTGTGATTGATTCGTTGTGGGGATAGGTCCAAGGGCACTAGGATTGAGGGTGTGAGTGCCGCCTGCCCTAGGTATCCTTGAATAAGTTGAAAAGGGACAAGGAGACGTGGTTAAGGTTCTTTTGTTGCTCTTTGCTCCTTCTACCTCTTTGCCAACCTCTCTTGGAGCCAGCTGATAGGGATTGAAACCTCTACAAAGTGGAAGGCAAATAAACCTTTTCCTGTTAAATTTATATATATATATATATATATATATATATATATATCAGAATCACTTACACTGTTTTGCTATTATCTAGATCTAGGTCCTTTTGATCTTGACAGTTTACACTCCCCCCCCACCTTTGGTGTTTTATATATATACATGTGTATATATATGAGATCTATAGATATGATAGATAGATAGATGAGATATATCTATATATATAGATATATCTCATCTATCTATCTATCTATCTATGACTGATTGGAATCAGGTAAAAAGTAATTTTTGGCTGAAATCCTTCATAGATAATAGTTCACTCCCACCGGATCGTACCAGGAATACATAACTTTTATTATTAGTGATATCTTTTTAGTGACTTGATTTTTCCACTGGCCACTACTTTATAATGTGGACTGGTAGAATCCTCTCACAAACTTTCACTTCATGGTTTTAGCACCCTTTGGTGATTCTTGCTCTAATTAACTATTATTATGGTGGCTTAAAAATTCATGTTTAATATTAACAGTGGTCCAAGTAATGCGTTACTCTGATTTTTTTGTACCAGAAATTGAACTCAGGGCCTTGCACTTAATCAGGCAGAAGCTGAACTGCTGAGCTACATCGTTGGCCCTCTGATCTCATTTTAAAGATATGGAGGCTGAGGCAGGAGAACCACTGACTCCTAGGCCAGCCTGGACTATAGAGTGAAACCCTGTCTCAAAAAAACCAAAAACCAGAACCAAAAGAATGAAGGAAGTGATATCTAGAGAGGTTAACTTTCCTAAAGTAATGTAGTCAGGAAGTTGCAGAGCTGGGATTTGAACTTTGGGGAGTGGAATTGATTAATTGATTGATGGATGGATTGAACTCAGGACCTTGTACTTGTCAGGCATGCATGGTGCCAAACTGAGCTACATTCCTGGCCCAAGAATGGCATTTATTGAGCGGAAACTGAGTATCTGTTGGGATGATAGACAAATATCTGTTGTTCTTAAATTACTGGCATGATGAGACAAGCTTGATATTTGTAAAGAAATATCGTACTGAATAATTATGACACAAATATGAGCACAGAGAATCAGAGAACAGTGATTGACCTCATGGAAACAAGTCTTGAAAACATAAGTGTTTTGAAAGATGAGTAGAAGTCCATTGGGTACTGAAAAGAAAAGAGTTTTCAGGTGGAGAAAAAAAGATTCTACAAAGATTGACCTGTGAAGGGTATATGAAATATTCAGAGATCCTTGAATTCAGTTGGGGACTAAGACCATACATAATAGCAAGATTGAGAGAAGGAAGAGAGGTGAGAGGGCAAGGTAAGGAAAGAATGGCAGTAAATGGAATGACTGGAATGGAAAATTGACAGGTGGCGAAAGATCTTTTAGTACTTTTTTGGTTTTTTTTGTGGTATCAGGGATTGAATTCAGGACTTTGTGCTTGTGAGGCAGGTGCACTGCCACTGAGCTAAATTCTGGCCCTGGTCTTTAAATTCTTCAGTTTGGTCTTTCAACTGTAGATTCAGAATTGTTGTCTCAAATAACCATAGAAGCCAGGCACAAAGAACAATGAACAGGTATAATATATGAAGAATTAACAGTCACTCTTGATTTTTATTGAGCTGTGGATATAAGTAACCTACAAGTAGACATAACAGTAACTGTATTCTAAACTCAGAGTAGATATTGAATAAAAGATACAGTTAGTATAATTTAAAAACATTTTGTTATTTTTAACTTGGAAATTGGAAACATACTTTTCCTTCAGCCTCCACTTAATTACTATCAGATTGTGAATATTTTTTGGAGACAGGGTCTCCTTTGTAGTTCAGGCTGGTCTTGAACTCAGCAGTCCTCCTGCTTCTGCCTCCCAAGCGCTGGGATTATAGGTGTGAGCCACCACACCTGGCACTGTGGTATGTGGTGTTGATTGCTAGTGGGTGTAAGTTGCCTCGCCTTGTAAGTTGCATTGTTATATGTGGTTATGGGATCATCTCCTGCCCTTGCACTTGCAAGGCAGGCACTGGAACCACTGGGCTAAGTCCTTGGCAAGCTGGTGAATTTCTAGATCGGAGTGTAGCCTTAGCTTCTTTAGTAGTAACTAGTTTTTTACTATTTCATAAAATTGTTTGCAAATCAGACTATAGGTAAAATTCTTGCATCCTTCTGGAGCTTTTTTATTTACGTACCAAGACTGAGAAAGATGAATTGAGTAATGTTAGTTCATTTTAAAGAAGTTTTAAAATGGAGGTCCTTTTCAAGAATTACTTTGAACTAGCACCAAAGATAATTTCTGTGTCTGAGCATTTTACATGACACATTTGGGTAACTTTTTGCAAATATCCTCAGAAATAAGACATCAAGTTGTAAAGTCGTGTTGGTGGTTGAACTAAGGGAGCGCTGTGGACCTTGTAGAGACCACGTGCCAAACCGCCCCCAAGCCCCAAGAGCCAACGGTGCAGACAAGCCCGCCCCTAAAGCCCCAAGTGCCAACGGTGCAGACAAGCCCGCCCCCGAAGCCCCAAGTGCCAACGGTGCAGACAAGCCTGAGCACGGGGGGTTTGATGTAGGAAGAGAAACAGAAAACAAAATATTTTGTTCTTGGGCCATAGGTTCACCACCATTAAACTAAGGTGTTTCCTCTGTTGATAATAGAGTAAATTAATTTCTTTTAGTATTTCTAAAATTCTCTTCCACTGTAACTACTAACTCTCACAACTAGGAGAAAACTGTGCAGTGTATTAGAAGCAACCTCTGACCGTGGTTCAAAACCAAGACTAGTGTAGCTTATATCCCGGCCACCATGTTGACTGTTGTGTCCATAATGGTGGAATTTTAGTCAGAGAGGTTCAGCTCAGTTTGAGTGTGTGGAAACGGACACACGTGCTCTTGAGCACTCCGAGTCTGGAAGTAGTGGTTGTTGGCTCTGTCCCATGGTGATTGCTTAGTAGGTATTCACTGAATGAGCGAAAGAGTCAGACTTGTTCATTTTGCGTGCTCACACAGTGCACATATACACATAGACTATTCACAGGGAAGTCAGAAATAAAAATTTCTTACAGTAATATTTATGAATATCTTATGTGTGACACATTCTGGTTTTTAAATTTTTATTGTTTCTTCCTGATGGCTTATTACATTGATGTCATCAGATACAAATAGGTTGTATCCTCAGTTTAAAAAACATTCCCCTAATGTTTGAAAAGTAGAAAAAAACCTCCTAGGAGCATTACTGATAGTTCTTGGTGACAGGAGTATTCATCTTTGGGGAATGTTGCAGTAGATGAAGTTTTAGCCTAGAAGGAAAACAAAAAACAAAAAACAAAAAAACCCTCAAGGTTTGTTGTGATCATAAGAATTGTCAAGGAACTACAAAATTAAATATTGTAGTTTTCTTGGACTCTGATTTTTTTTCCTTCCTGTTTTCTTAGCCTTCGAATAGCGGTCGAGCTGCAGAACTACTTGCCAAAGAAAAAGGAACAGTGCCTGGATTTATTGGTTTTGGAACATCTCAGAGTGACCTAGGCTATGTTCCTGCTATTCAAGGAGCTGAAGAAATCGACAGTCTTGTGGATTCCGATTTCCGAATGGTGCTGCGGAAACTGTCTAAGAAAGACGTCACAACAAAATTAAAAGTAAGTGTCCTCGTTTTCATAAAAATGATCAAGAATATCTTTTATTAAAAATTCCATTAGCATATTTAATGTAAAGAAAAGTGGCCAATTACTCATTATTAATTCTTTTACAGTCGCACTTTTTCTGTCACATAGACTTAAGCTTATTTGACACTTATGTTCTGGTTATAAATTAGTTTATTGCTTAGGACATTTTGGAACCACTTTGGCATTTTTACTGTATAGTTTTTCCTATTAGGAAATGTAATTTATTTTTTAAATTATTTATTTATTTAATTTGTTTTAGTTTTTGTGGCAGGATCATGTCATGTTCATGTCACGTTTCTGGTTGGTCTGGAACTCCTGGCCTCAGGTGGTATTCCTTCTTTACTCTCCTAAGGAGCTGACGGTGCCATCATGCTAGCCTTGATCCTATAATTTTAATATTCATTTTTTGTTTTCAGAGACACTGTAATTCAGGCTGGCCTTGACTCACTACTAGTCTGTCGCTGAGGCTGGCTTCTAACTCATAGCAATCTTGCCCTAGCCTCCTTAGTGCTAGGATTATAGGTGCGTAGCACTATACCCGCAATCCTATAATTTTGAATGGTGTTTTCTTTGTATACATTTATTTTTAGTATTTTTAGAAAAACTGTTCTACTGTAATAGACTCAAAGAGCTCTTCATGTTAATCCTGACTGACACAAAATATAAAAAATGAATTTTTTTTTTTTTTTTTTCAGTTTTTTTAGACAGGGTCTCACTTTGTAGTTCAGGCTGGTCCTGCATGCAGCCTCAAACTCAGCAATCCTCCTGCCTCTGCTTCTTGAGTGCTGGGATAACAGGCGTGAGCCACCGTGCCCAGCATTATGCTTTGTGGTACTGATTGCTGGTGGGTGTGAGTCACCACTCCTGACATTGTTGTATGTGGTTACCAGAGATGATCCTAGGACCTTGCACTTGTAAGGCAGGCACCGGAACCACTGAGCTAAATCCCCGGCCCCAAAAATGAATTCTTTTATTGAATAAAATAGACTAACCTCAAATAAAATAAATGGAATTAGTAACCAAAGTTACAACTATTAATCTTTAATGATGTTAATAATTTATTTTTAGGCTATGCAGGAATTTGGAACTATGTGTACAGAGAGAGAGACAGAAATTGTAAAAGGAGTTCTTCCATACTGGCCAAGAATTTTCTCCAAAATTTCACTTGTAAGTATAAAGAGTATACTAGTTTATTTCATTTGTATATTTTTTGTTGAAGTTTCATGGACTGACAAGTTTAAGTGATTGATTTTGGTGAGGGTTATGAAATGTTGTGTCAACATTATTATGCAGCTTGGTTTGAAAGAGTATATGTAGTCTATATTTTATTTATTTTTTTCTTTTTAATTTTTTAATTTTTTTAAGGTTTTTCGAGACAGGGTTTCGCTTTGTGGTTCAGGCTGGCCCTGAGCTCAGCCTCCAACTCACATCACAGCAATCCTCCTGCCTCTGCCTCCCGAGTGCTGGGATGACAGGCGTGAGCCACCACGCCCGGCACTATGGTGTGTGGTACTGATTGCTGCTGGGGTGAGTCTCCACGCCCAGTATTGTTATGTGGTTACCAGGGGGATCGAACCCGGGTCCTTGAGCTTGAAAGACGGGCGCCGGAACCACTGAGCTATATCTCAGGCCCCATAAGTGAATTCTTAATAATGGATATTAGTAGCACAATCTAAAAACTTGTCTGTGTTTATGTATATTTGTAAATTATATTTATATTTCAATAGGATCATGATCGCCGAGTTCGAGAAGCCACTCAGCAAGCTTTTGAAAAACTTATCCTTAAAGTAAAGAAACACCTGGCTCCATATTTAAAAAGTTTAATGGGATATTGGCTTATGGCTCAGTGTGATACATATACACCAGCTGCATGTGCCGCAAAAGACGCCTTTGAGGCAGCCTTCCCTCCCAGCAAGCAGCCTGAAGCCATAGCATTTTGTAAAGATGAAATTACTAGCGTAAGTTTTTGGATCTGTTCTTTGTTTTTATTCCTTGCCGTGTTACAGTGTTAGTTCTTTTACCTGTCATTGTAGGTATATTGGGGGAAAAACTGTTTTGCTCTGTACTCTCTTACCATAGTCAACAGGGCCTTCTGTGATCTCAATGAGGGGAGAGTTCTTCTTGATAGCTGAATATTCTCTAATTTCATTCAGTTTTAATGCTGTCTCCCTGGAGACAGTGTCAGAGTCACAGGTTGAGGGCTCATTCCCTGAGGCTGCACCCTCTTCTGACCTAGTCTCAAGTCTAAGCCTTGGAAGCTTGTAATTGATTGATTGACAACAAATTGGGGTTCCGACAACTCCCTGCTCAGGTATATTTTATCTGATTGGCTTACAGAACTCAAATAATCCTATGTTTATCATTTCATTATAGAGGATATTTAAAATGATACAAATAACTATACTAATAAAGGTAATTATAGAATGCAAACTCTGAAAAAGTCCTGAGTTTGTTGCCGTGCTGCCCTCCTGGCGCGAGCTGCTCTGAACATTGTCCTTGTGGTTGCTATGGGGGATTCCAGTGCATAGGCATGACGGAAGCATGGACAGTGATGGTGAAGTGTGATTGGACAGTCAGAGTGGTCGAGTGCTACTACTAATTAGGCCATTCATCTGCCTCTTAAAAATTTTTAGTTTTGACTTTGTTACATACACATGGATAAATGATCATTGAACATGTAGATTATTTTCACCTTAAGTGTTTTTAATCATGTTTGTCATAGATGATTAGGTTTAACAATTCTCACCTTCAAAGACAATTTATTATAGAGGCATTTGATAAAGGTGCATCAAGATGTCAGAATTATAAATAGTATGTCATACTGTCTGTTGTGTGTTGGTAATACCATTGAGTTCTGCCCTACTTTAGGTGCATGGCCTTGGATGAGTTTTTGAACCCTCATTTCCTCATCTAAAAAGCAGAAATTAAGTTGTATTTCACAGAATGGTTATGAGAATTAATTTAGTTTATGCTCAAAATGTGGTCAAAGCAATACCTGGCATGTGAAAAAGCTCAGTAAATATTAAGTATTGCTGAGCGAGGCAGGGTGGCGCATGCCTGTAATCCGAGCACTCAGGAGACAGAGGCAGGAGGATTGCTGTGAATTCCAGGCTCACGTGGGCTACACAGTGAGCTCAGGTCCACCTTGAAATACACAGTGAGACAAAACAAAGTATTGCTGTTGTGGCGAAAGCTGACCCTGGAGCTGTGTATTCCACTGCCCCAGTCCCCCACACTAGAAGCAGGCAGACTTACCTGGTGCCTCAAAACTTTGGGTATTCCTCTTTGATGGAGAGAGAATGCATGACATGTTGTCAGTGGGCTGGGAAGCTCACAGAGATACCTAATTTCCCTCCCAGATTTACAAAGTACAGCATTTTACTTCACCACCGGGTGCATTTAGATAAAGATACTAGTGGCTGTCGAGGTGAGCCTGAACTACATGGTGAGGACACTGTCTCTGAGAAAAAAAGAAAGTATCTAAAAGTATTTAGCAGAAATTTTCCAGTTTCTCTGGAAACTGGAGATGTGGGGAAGAAAAACCTTGTCCGTCTTATCGCAACGTAACCCGCTAGCGTGGGGACTGATAGAGAAGAAAAATGGGCTAAGTTCACACTGCTACCCAAATGGGTAAAGTTCTTTTGGCTGCTTGATTTTGCTGTGAGGTAAGATTTGGATTATGCTGGCACAGTGTCACTGAGCTACATCCCCGGCTCGTTTGTGGGGATCCTTAAAAATGAATTGTCTTTTACCGTGCGCTGTTCACCATTGATAGCTCAATAAAATCTGAGGGCTTTGTGTTTTTTTGTTCTTTTTTTTTAGGTGCTTCATGATCATCTTCTAAGAGAAACACCTGACACACTTAGTGACCCACAGTAAGTGACATTTCCATGTAACTCATGTTAAAGATTTGTTTCACTGTAGGTACCCAGATACTATTCAGTGTGATATTCTTCTGTGAAGGACACATTCGAAATAAAGGGTTGGAAATAACAGTATAGCAGTAGTGTATGTTGCGAGGCGCCCGTTAAGTGCTTTGGCTTGCATGTTGTCTTGTTATTTACAGTGAATTTTGTGAATTTTCTGGGAACTGCTCACTGGTTCTGTTTGAGAGTTTTAGATTTTTCCCACATTTACGTATGCGATAGCAATAGGGAGGACTGTTTGAAGTTACGGTTGAAAATAGCTGAGGACAGTATAAATATTTCTGGGTGTTTGTTTTTTAGGGTTCTTCTTTTTGAGACAGGGTCCTCTTATGTAATTCAAGGCAGCCGTTAACGCATAGTAATCCTCTTGCCTCTGTCTTCTAAATTCTGAGATTGCAGAATGTGCTACCATGCTCTGCTAAAATATTTTATGTTTATGATTATTTTCTTTTTTTTGAGACTGAGTCTCGCTTTGTAATTCAGGCTGGCCCTGAGCTCAGCCTCCAACTCACATCACAGCAATCCTCCTGCCTCTGCCTCCCGAGTGCCGGGATTACAGATGTGAGCCACCACGCCCGGCACTGTGGTATGTGGTACTGGTTGCTGCTGGGGTGAGTCTCCATGCCCAGTATTGTATGTGGTTACCGGAAATCGAACCCCGGGTCCTTGTGCTTGCAAGACAGATGCCAGAACCACTGAACCAAATCCCCAGCCTATGATTATTTTCTGATAAACTTAAGAATTCCTAAGGGGAAGTAGTCAAAGAAGTCTTGATGTGCTTGCTTCTGAGAGTATGAACTTGGTCACTTATTTCAAGCCATAGGTTTGATCTCATATTAACAGTAAAATATGTGATTAAAATTCTGCTTTTGTTTGTATTTTGAGAGGTTTGACATGGAGCAGAAGCTGGAAATAACACAAGTGATAGATGTTTAATGATTGAAACATTTAAAGTATGATGTGATTAATAAATATTGTGTCTAAAAATAATTTATCCAGGGAAAATTATTTCCATTAACCCCTTTCACAATACTTTTCTTCACTTCAAATACATTTATCTTGTCATTCTTGCTACTTTCTGAAGCAGTTCAGAAGTCTTCCTTCACGAGTGTCTTTAGTTCTGCTGTCGTGGTTGCTTTGGTGTCCTGCATCTATTCAAAATATTTACCTTTCATGGTCGTTTTGAGTTTGATGAAGAGCCAGAAGTTGAATGTTGCCGGATCTAGTGAATAATGTGGATGAGGAGGCCCCCTAATATTTATGAGCACCCCATGTTTATGAGCCTTTTGTTGGATGGCACTTGACAGCAGCACTCACTGTATTTTTGACCATGTCGTAATGACATTCATGGAAGAAGTTGCCAGAACGGCCTCCGAAAGTGGCAAGAATGGTGGTGTAAGTGTGCTCCAAATGGGTGGTGGTGTTTTGAGAGATGATTGATGATAATATGTCTTTTACTGTAATTTTTTAAACAGTTAAACATTCAACAAAGTTTGCTTTATTCTCAGTTGCTTTATTTATTTTCTTTCCAAATCAAGGACTGTTCCTGAGGAAGAAAGAGAAGCTAAATACCATCGAGTTGTAACTTGTTCCTTGTTGGCATTAAAGAAATTGCTTTGCCTTTTACCTGACAGTGAGCTTGATTCTCTGGAGGAGAAATTCAAATCTCTGTTATCACAGAATAAATTTTGGAAGTATGGAAAACACAGTGTACCTCAGGTATCTTAGTCTACTTTTATTCTTAAAATATCTTAATACATTTTTTTCTTTCTTTCTTTTTTTTTTTTTTTTAATCGATGCAACAGCAAGAGGTTTATTCCGGGGCCAGCGCGCTGGGACCGTCCTAACACTCAGGAAAGGGCCAATACATCTTTTTCTAATTTGTCCCCTTGGTTTATTATATTGTTTTTGTGCATATTCATAGTTTTGTGAGCACATTCTTGAAGTAGATCGTTCAGTGCTGGATTGTGTTCCTTTCTAGAGTTTTAGTCTGTTCTTTCCCGCGTCCTCCCCCCTTCCTTCTTCATCCTTGTCTTCGTCCTCATCTTCCTCTGTCTTTGTCTTCATGCTGGAATTTGAACCCCAGAGCTCCACATGCTAAGGCTGTGTTCTTCACCGAGCCACACTCCCCGCTCCCTGTTTTCACATCAGCTTCAGAGTCAAATTCTCGTATTTTTTTGTTCATGGCACTTAAAATTGTTGGTGTATGCAAGGCTCTTTATTTTACATACTTCTGTTTTCTCTCTGTTTCTTGTTTCTTCTCCATTTCCAGTGGCTGATTATTCCAATATTTCTAGTGTGTGTATTTTGAGTAGTTGTATAACTTCAGCCTAAATTCTAAATAGTTGCATGCTGAAACATTGCACCCAGGGATAATACAGGATGAAATTTCTTTTCTTTTTTTTTTTTGCTGTACCAGGATCTGAACTCATGACCTTGTGTTTTCAGGGTCTGAGCTAAATCCTTGGCCCATGACATCTTACTTAATATATGTATTTTTTGAATCATTAACATTGAACTCTTGGCCAGAAACCCTGGAGGTTATGCCCAAATGAAACTTACACAACACATGCTGTCAGTGAGGCACAACACAGCCTTCTTGCTTCGGTAGAACAGACTGTGCTGGAGCACCGCACAGAGGCAGCTCAGCACTCGAAACACACCAGCCAAGACTACGAGAGGCTTGAACAGTGGGACAAATAATCTGTGAAAGGGATACTTACTTGTGAAATGAGCACTAAAATAAGAAGGCAAAATAGCCATCATCTTGCTTGACCTCAGCTAGGATTGCACTTTCAGAATTCTTTTTGTTCTTTTACATCCTTTGTGGTCCAGAATAACTTTTGATAATATTCTCTACAGTGATTGTGCCTTTGGGGTTTTTATTGCTACTGTGAAGTGGACTTTTTAATTACATTTTCTATTTTGTTTCTACTAGTTTATAAAAATGCTGTATTCTTTATATTAATTTTTTATTCAGTAACTCATAGACTTCTAGTACTTTGTCTTTAGGTCTTTTTGAGCATATTTATAGCTTGTTATATTACTGCAGTTACAGTTATTTGGGTACCATTCCAAGTCTTTTTCTCTTCCTTCTTTGTATGTAATAGGTCCTCCGGTGCTCTTTGAGGAGGAGTGGTGATATCACATACGCTCTTCTTATTCCTAACTTGAATGGAAAATAGTTCTAGACTTTTAGTATTAAGTATGTATTCATTGTAGATTTTTAAAGGTTTAAACATTTTCTTTTTATTTAGTTTGCTGAGTATTTCTGTTGTGAATGAATGCTGGAATTTTCTTGGTTGTTTGGTTGTTTTTTCTGATATAGTTCCAGGAACAGAGATTTTCAGCATTTTTTTTTTTTTTAGGCAGTGGCTCACTTTGTCTTTTGGGCTGACCTTGAATACACTGTGTAGCCCAGATTGACCTTGAAGATTGGCATCCCTCCTACCTCAGCCTGCTGAGTGCTGGGTTGCAGACGTGTGTCATCACACCTGCCAGCCTTGTTTTTAATGCACCAACTTAAAAAATTTTAAATATCTGCCTTTTAAAATACCATGTCATTTGAAAAACTGCTAACTTTGATTTCATACTGCTTTATACATAAATACAATATTTTTGAGGGTTAAATATGTACTTTTTAAATCTCACAAAACATTTTATTACAAATCTTCATTTACATTTTCCGTATATATTTTGGTTTGTATCAGTTTTTTTGTCTCTTTTTTATAAAGTATTCTGCTCTTTTAAAATTGTTTATTAGGTACCAGGGATTGAACTCAAGACCTTGAGCTTGCCAGGCAGGCATGGCACCACTGAACTACATCCCTGGCACAGTACATTTTAGATATGCATACCGATCACATTGATCTTAGGAAATTTATACTTGTACATGATATATTTTTATTCCTTTTAAAATTCCATTCCTCTACTCTCCCTTCAACTTTTCTTTTATTATTTTCAACCTTTCTTTTATTATTTATAAAATCTTCTTTATTCTTTTATTCTCCTTTTCTTCTTTTTCCCTTGCCTCCCTCACTAGTTTCTTTACTCACCCATTTGAACATGGAAAATATTCATATTCATTTTTTTTTTTTGGTGAGACAGGGTCTTGCTGTGTAGCTCAGGCTGGCTTTGAACTTGCTATGATCCTCCTTCAGTCTCCTGAGTGCTGGGATCACAGGTGTGCACCCCCATACCCAGCTTTACTCTCATTCTTTTTTTTTTTCCTTTCTTGAAAGATACAGTGTAGAGTTAGATGTTGACAGTACTTTTGTGTTGAGGGTGTTGTTCCATTGTCTTCCGATTTAAATTGTTACTTGTGTCCTGTTAAAGAGGGTTTGTTCACCTTCTCATCGTCCTTCCTTGGATAGTTGTTTGCCTTGTACCTCTGGCCACTTTTAGAAGACTTGTACCAGTACTGTCTTGTGTCACAGTGGGGATTTCCTTTTGTGTAACCATGTATATTACTTACTATTCTTTGGGTTTGAGTCTGTGGATAGGCTCTGTAAAATTCTAAGCTGTTTGCTCCAGGTATTTTCTTTGCCTCTTTAAAAAAAAAATTGTTCTTTCCCTCTTTCTCTCTTTGCTCTTCCTTTAGGATTTCAGTTAAATATATTTTAAATCTTCTTGCTCTATCTTCTGCTGTCTTTGATGTTTTCCATCTTTTTGTCTCTGTGTTGCTTTGTGGTTTATCTCTTTTGCTTTATTTTCTAGTTCATGGATTTTCTCTTTATCTGTATCTAATTGCTTGTTTTAATTCATTTATACTGTTATAATAAAATGCTTTAGAGTGAATAATTTTTAAATGTTATGAATTTATTTCTCATATTTCTGGAGGCTAGGAAGTCCATGATGAAGTTTCTGACAGATTCATTCCAACAGATTCTTCACCAGATTTCTGGTGAAGGGCAGGCTTGCTCCTTTTGGTACAGTCACTAATTCTGTTGATGAGAGCAGAGCACTTAAGATGTAATCACCTCACGGCTGGGGAGTTAGCTCAGTGGTTCCGGCGCCTGTCTTGCAAGCGCAAGGACCCGGGTTTGATCCCCGGTAACCACATACATTACTGGGTGTGGAGACTCACGCCCAGCAGCAACCAGTACCACATACCACAGTGCCGGGCGTGGTGGCTCACGCCTGTCATCCCAGCACTGGGAGGCAGAGGCAGGAGGATTGCTGTGATGTGAGTTGGAGGCTGAGCTCAGGGCCAGCCTGAACTACAAAGTGAGACCCTGTCTCAAAAAACCTTAAAAAAAAAGATGTAATCAGCTCTCAAAAATACCTCCCATTGTAAGACTCAGTTTCACATTAGCCCTTAAGTTCCAATGTAAATATATGAGTTTTAAAATAACACATTTAGGGGCCAGGGATGGAGCTCAGTGGTCGTGCCACCTGCCTGACAAGTACAAGGTCCTGAGTTCAGTTCCTAGTACCATAATAGCTAGCTAGCTAGAGTTAATAAAAGAATAGATTTAGGCAATAGCACTACCCTTAAACTGTAAATTGAGCTTTACATGTAAGTAATTAGTTTTAAATTTAGGAATTACACTTCTTTTTCAGATCTTCTATGCTTTTTCTAAGATTCTTTTTTCCTGCAGATTTCTTTAAACTTTTGTTTTAGTATAATAGTGTCCTTATGGAGTTTGTTTCTTTTTTTGAGACAGGTTCTCGCTTTGTGTTTCAGGCTGGCCTTGAGCTCAGCCTCCAACTCACATCACAGCAATCCTTCTGCCTCTGCCTCCCGAGTGCTGGGATGACAGGTGTGAGCCACCACGCCTGGCACTGGGGTATGTGGTACTGATTGCTGCTGGGCATGAGTCTCCACGTCCAGTAATGTATGTGGTTACCGGGGATCAAACCCGGGTCCTTGCGCTTGCAAGACAGGCGCCGGAACCACTGAGCTATATCCCCGGCCCTGGAGTTTGTTTCTTATAGAGAATAATTTCTAAGATTCAAAGTCTCATATTTGTATACTTTCTTTTGTTTCTGCTGATTGTGACTCATGCTTTCTTGTTTTTTATTTCTTTGGCTGGGTTGGAGACCCCAGAGGAAGTGTCCTGTTGCTAAGAAGAGTTTGTTTAATTTGGCAGAAAAATTGAAATTAATTCCTTTTGACTTCACTTATGCCTTGGTCATTTCTAACGGCTGATCCTAGTGTGTGTTTAGCCACTTACTGTTCCTAAGAGGACTGGCGAAACTATCTTTGTAGCTCTTTCAGTTGTAGCAGTGGAAGGGTTATTGTAAACAATCTTACCTGCCACTACCATACATAAATCTTATACTTTACTAGGTTGTAATTCAACTTTGTCTCTTTTTCAGATTCGCTCAGCATATTTTGAGTTAGTTTCTTGTCTGTGCCAGCGCATTCCCCAGCTGATGAAAGAGGAAGCTCCTAAAGTGAGCCCTTCTGTTCTGCTTAGCATCGATGACACCGACCCCCTCGTCTGTCCTGCTCTCTGGGAAGCTGTACTCTACACGCTCACAACTGTTGAGGTGCGTCAGAGGGGCACACTGGGTACAGCGGGGATACACGTCTTCCTATTGTATTTTGGAACCCTTGGACACCATCTGATTATTTTCTCTAAAACTTATTGGAAAGTGTTTTTTCTGGGGTGGTGGGGATATAATAATAATAAAAATTAAATAAATAAATAATTATAGAATTATAAATTTAAATAAATAATAAAATAAATAATATAATATAAATTCGGTATAAATCTTAAACTGACTCTAAAATGACAGTCTTTATTTTACTTTTTATGTCCCATTGCAGTCAGCATATCTGAATTGTATATATAAAGGAAAATACAGATATTTTGATACTGTGACACTTCATCATTTTAAGAACATAACTTTTACAGAAGTCCTTTACATTAAGTAATTTTCTGTGTTCAGTGTTATAAGTATATGAAATATGATTATTATGTGTAATACATACATATATTTTAATGGTGATTTTAGCCTTTCTAGATAAAATATTTGATTTTTATTTTTTTGTGTCTCTTAATTGAGAAAGTATATTCATGATTTCTAATTACTGTTGTAATCTTCTCTTTGATTAGGACTGTTGGCTTCATGTAAATGCAAAAAAAAGTGTGTTTCCTAAGCTGTCAACCGTGGTTCGTGAAGGTGGTCGGGGCTTAGCAACCATCATATGTCCTTATCTTCTGCCGTTTATTAGCAGGCTCCCTCAGTCCATTACAGATCCAAAGTTGGATTTCTTCAAAAATTTCCTCACATCTCTGGTTGCAGGGTAAGGAATTTAATTCTCTATTTTCAAAGCAAAGATACTATCTTATTTTCAGTGTTTTTTTTTTTTAATTTGAATTCCTCCAAATTATTTTGCTGTCCATTAAACACAATTAGTTTTGTTGTTGTTGTTGTTGTTGAGGCAGGGTCTCGCTTTTGTAGTTCAGGTGGGCCCTGAACTCACTATGTAGTCCAGGCAAGCCTCAAACTCACAGCAGTTCTCCTGACTCTGCCTCCTGAGTGCTGGGATGACAGACATGAGCAACCACGCCGGACATTGTGGTGTGTGGCGCTGATCGCTGGTGGGCGTGAGTCTCCACGCCGGACATTGTGGTGTGTGGCGCTGATCGCTGGTGGGCGTGAGTCTCCACGCCGGACATTGTGGTGTGTGGCGCTGATCGCTGGTGGGCGTGAGTCTCCACGCCGGACATTGTGGTGTGTGGCGCTGACGGCTGGTGGGCGTGAGTCTCCACGCCGGACATTGTGGTGTGTGGCGCTGACGGCTGGTGGACGTGAGTCTCCACGCCGGACATTGTGGTGTGTGGCGCTGATGGCTGGTGGACGTGAGTCTCCACGCCCAGCATTGCTGTGTGCACTTACTGGAGACTGAACCTGGGCCCTTGTTCTTTAAGACAGGCACTGGAACCACTGAGCCAGATCCCAGCCCCACAACTAAAGTTTTTGGAGAAATACAATTGGATTTTGATCTTTCCTTCCTTCCTTCCTTCCTTCCTCTTTTCTCCTTCCCACTCTCTTTTTTGGTAATTGTTCTCTAAAGTAGACTTGAATTCTTGGGTTTAAGGACCTTTCTGCCTTAGCCTCCTGAATAGCTGGGATCTGTAAGTGCTGAGGACTGCACCAGCTCAGAATTCTTTCCTTGAATACTTTTTTTTTTTTTAGTTTTTTGAGACAGGGTCTTGCTTTGTAGTTCAGGCTGGCCCTGAACCCACTGTGTAGCCGAGGTTACCCTTGAACTCACAGCAGTCCTCCTGTCTCTGCCTCCCAAATGCTGGGATTACAGGCGTGAACCATCATGTTCAGCTCTTGAATACTTCTGAGCCTTCTGTGGTAGTACCTAGCATAAAGTGAAATTTGGTAAAGCTCATAGATGTTGGTCAATCTAAGTGCCCAAATGTAGAAAACAAGCCAGTAAGATTTTTTTTAAAGTTCACTGAAGTTAAACATTTATAATTATTAAATTTATACTTCAAAATTGTTTTGCTGTATTTGTGGAAATTAATACAAATATACATTATTAATGATTCCTTTTTAAAACCATATCATTTTTCCTTTGGTTAAGACCTGTCTTTTAAATTTGTAGGTAGACTGAATCATGTGTAGAAAATAAATATTTTTTCTGAATATGGTTTTGAAAATTTGTTCTTTTCATAATTTTTCAGCTTATATTTGCATTGGGTGCATCTAACTTGGTTCTGTTTTTAGTTTAAGAGTTCTATTTTTTAAAGATCTCTTGATATGATACCTTTTCAGTCTCATTTTGGTGATTTTAAGTTCTTCTTTCTGAATGAGTAGTTCATAATTATTATTGTTTCCTAGGCTGTCAGCAGACAGAATCAGAATCAGCTTAACAGAATCCTCAGCAGTAATATGTGCTTTTTTTGAATGTTTACGTTTCATAATGCAACAAAACTTAGGGGAACGAGAGATTGAACAGATGCTCGTCAACGACCAGGTACTTACACCCCGAAAGTCATCAGTGCCCTCATCCACTGACCATAAAAAGTACTTAATTGTATCGTATAGCCATATTTAGTAGATAGCCTACTAAAAATGTAAAAATTTTATTACTGTCATTTACCAGTTGAATACTAAGTATTTCTACCCAGTTAAGTAAAAGCCCTTTACTCTCAGTCACTAGTATAATGTGTGAGGTAGGCATTAGGCTGATTTGGAAGATGCTATAATAGGACCTTTGTATTAAGTTTAAACTATACAATACTCATCTTGTTACAAATAAATGGGTTTTTGGTTTTTTTTTTTTTTGGTATCGAGGATTGAACTCAGGACCTTGTGCTTGCATGGCAGATGCCAGAGCCATTGAGCTAGATCCTTGGCACAGAAATAAATACTTAAATTTATCTTTTTGTGCATAGTTAGGCGTGGCTTTTCTATTTAATGATTAGACTAGGTTTTGGAATATGGTTCTTTCTGGTAGGAAATTAAGATTATAGAAGCTCAAATTTTAGTTGATGTGTCAGATAGTTTAACGTCTTTGTATTTTAAGAAAGGTCCTGAATTCTATGGGCCTTAAGTGGTTTTCACATTGGCTGTAGTCTTGTATCTGAGATATGTCTCTAATAAAGGCAAAAAAGCAAAAAATTTGGTTTACCATAAGATGCAAAGAAAACCAGATCATGATCAGTTATATCATAGTCAGGTGAAATATTGATGAAATCAGTATGATTTTATATGATAGAAAAGTGATCTCATTGCTATGTTAAAATGTACTTCTCTTGAGAACAATCTTAATAATTTTCACCTTCTCTTTCAGCTGATCCCTTTCATTGATACAGCCCTTAAAGACCCGGGATTGCCACACGGGCAACTCTTTAACCATCTAGCAGAAACTTTAAGCTCTTGGGAAGAAAAAGCAGATGTGGAAAAAGATGGCAAAACTACTCAGGACTTGGAGAATGTACTGCTGAATTTCTGGGAAAGATTATCAGAGATCTGTGTCAAGAAAATCAATGATCAAGAAACGGATGTTAAATCTGTTTTGAGTGTATCTCATTTATTACAGGTCCTTCAGAAGCCAAAGAGTGCATTGAAATCAAATAAAAAAAAATTTAGTAAGGTTAGATTTGCTGATGAGATCCCTGAAGGTGATAAAGAGAATGTAAAATGTGTATCTGCAGAAGGAGAGAACAAGGAAGGCTCTGAATCTGTGACTGAATCTTCTGTCAATCATAATTCTTCAAGTCTTGTGTCACCTCTACGGAAAAAGCCTCTGGAGGACTTAGTCTGTAAACTTGCAGAGATGAGTATTCATTATGTCAATGAGCACAAGTCAGAACAACATCTAAGGTTTCTTTCTCTTCTGCTTGACTCTTTCTCTTCAAGCCAGTTATTTAAAATGCTTCTTGATGATGAAAAAGAGAGTTTTGTCAAAGCCAAACCCCTCCAAATAGCCAAACTGGTTCAGAACAATCCTGCGGTGCAGTTTTTGTACCAAAAACTGGTAGGCTGGCTAAATGAGAGTCAGAGGAACAGTGCGGATTTCCTGGTGGACATGTTGTACAGCGCCCTCCGTTGCTGTGATGGCGACATGGAAAGAAAAGTTGTCCTAGATGATCTAACCAAGGTATGATGGTAGATGTCTTCTAAAGTTAATACTAGTTGAGGGGAACAAGACTACGTAGGGATTGTTTTGGGTTCCTTCTTGACTCTAATAGCAATTTAAAGATAAGCAATATATTCTTGATTGGGATTTGGGAAGTTCTGGGCCGATGTTCAGCAATAGGAAGATGGCAAAGGTTGTTAATAAAAGGATAAGTTAGATTAGCTAAATTATTTAAGTTTTGTATTGATTATACTGAGACTTTGTTTTCTTCCTTCAGGAAGATCTAGAGTGGCATTCTCTTCTTCGGGTTATTGATAAGGTATTTTAGATTTTTTTTTCTTTCTTATTTTGGATTTACGGGCGTAGAAAAATTGAAATTGTTGTATTCACACATTGAATGTGGTCAGATAGACATGTGTCCTTGTTAAAGAACTTTCTGACATCTATAACTTTCCTTCCCCTAATTTGAGAAGACATTTATCTTTGCATTCATGTACTGTAGTGTTTTTGGGGGGAGAGGTTATGAATAGCAGAGAAAAACAGACTGGCTCTCTAAAATGTCAAGTTTATTTCCTACAGGGTAACAAAAGGAGAGTTATAATCAAATGTTATATTATCTTTTAATTAAGGTATAGGTTTCTGTTCTTATCTTAGATACATTTGCTTCTTCAGTAGTTCGAGCTTTGGCTAGAAGACATCAGGAAATCAAGTTTTCTCCACTTTGTAGTATTATGCAGGCAAATTAAAACATTCTAGTGCTCATGTGCTTTGCCATTTGAGAAAGTGAAGCTGGACTAGTGATAATCCAAGCACTCAGGGGCAGAGATAGGAGGATCACAAATTTGAGCCCAGGGCTGGGGATTTAGC
>PVIR01004813.1:0-76248 GCA_004026965.1 Petromus typicus | reverse complement strand
AGTAATTAATGCTGGGCTTGGTGGGTCACTGCTGTATCCTAGCACTAGGGAGACTGAGGCAGGAGGATCACCTCAAATTGGAGACCAGTATGGACTACAAAGTGAACTCAGGGCCAGTTTTAATTGCATAGGGAAACAGTGTATTTTAAAAAAAGGGTTTTTTTCACACTTAATACTTGAATTTCTTCTTTGGGACCAAGTTAACAAAAATTCAAGATACTTCTGGTAAAACTGGATATGGAGAATTTGTTAGTCAGGAGCTGCACACCTCTGTCTTGCTGTAGTTATTTTTGTTAACACTCAAAGCTGAGAAATTTTATTCTCCCCAGCAGTAGGGACAACTCAACTTTATGGTTTTCACTAAAACTGCTACCTATAAACTGCTATTATTAAACATGACACACATAGGAGGTATACTAACAAGCTGCAACTGATGTGAAATCCACACTCTTGTTTAGATTCTGCAACTAGATTTTATGTAGTAGTACCACTTCTTACACATTTTGCTCAAATAAATTATTACAGGAACTAAAAAACAAAGCAAAAGTTTAACAAACCTGATATGAACCTGTAGGTTTCTCTGATATTGCCTCCTTTTGGCATCAGAGTAATGGTGGCATTGCATGATGAATTTAGAAGAATGTTCTCTTGTTCAATTTTCTAGAAAAACTTTAATATAATTAGTATCAGTTCTTTAAATGTTTAGTAGAATTTAGCAATAAAGTTATCGAGTCTTGGCTTTTCATTGATTATATACATTGTTAATGAATAAATTTTGGTGTTATTCTTCTGTTCACATTTTCTACTCGCTCATTTATTTCAGACTGTCAGATAAGTGATCAGTCATACAAGCAGTACCTCTGTTGATTCTTTTTGTGTTTATGGTTTCAGTTATTTTTCTATTTTCTCTTCTAATTTTATGTATTTGAACTTTGTTCCTCCTTCTAAGGTCTATTAAGCATTTGGAAGTTCAATCATCAAATAATTTATTTGAGCAAAGTTTTTACTTTTACATTTATATCTGGTATGATTTTTACTCTGCCTTCTCGTGAGCATTTTTGGCTCTGTTTGTTATTGTTTTGCTTGTTCTACATCCAAAATTTTTTTCACTGGATAACTTTCAATTTTTTTGAAACAAATTCTGAATTCTTTTTTGTAACTGCTTTAGCTATATCCTATACTTTCCATATGTTGTGTTCCTATTTTATTGATTTTAAAGAATTTTTATTTAATTATTGTTTCCTCCTTAGCACATTAATTGGCCAGACGTTTCTTAATTGATATCTATTTTTATACTTTCCAAAGATTTTGTTGTTTTTATTGATTTCAAATTGTATACTTGTGGAAGGAAGAAATGCTCAATAAAATATTATTGTTTAATTTATGAAAAAAATACATACAAACATTAATTATAAAAGTGTTGCCTATATATAATTATTTGTCCTTATGTACTTATGTATATATGAATATGCATATTTACCTTGAACAGTCTTTCCTTTCTCTACAGAACTGTCATGGTATATTTGTCAAAAATTATTTGAACACAAATGCAAAGACATTGCCAGAACTAATTGGGAACTCCTGAGCATACTTTACATAGAAAAATAAGACATATATAAATATACATTAAAAACTGAGAAAAATATGAAACACTGATCATTGATTAAGCAACTTAGAATTCTAATATTTTATGACATAATGCATAAGTTTAAAGAATTCACTATTCTGTTATGTTGATTTATATGATCTTTTTTAATTCAAATATTTATTGGTACATTATGAATACACATCATCATCGCATTCAACATTGAAAGTTTATACCAGAATGTTGCATGGCTTGATTCTCACTTTGTCCCCTTCCCTTCCTGTAACCACTCACCTCCTATATACATAATCTTTGTTTCCTTTCTTTATTACTATCACATTCCTTTTCCCCTCATAATTTATCCCTACACCCTCTTTCTTTTTAAATATTTTCTATTTCACAATATCAGCTATATATACTAGAACTCATTTACAGCTTCATTTTCTCATATCAGAGAAAAGATACGATATTTACACATCTGTGACCTATTTACTAAAAATGATATGATTGAGTCATTCATACTCAAATGGATGTAGATATAGATCTACTTTTAACCTTTGGCAAGTGGAAAGCCAATTTTTCTAGCACTATGTGTTAAAGATTCTGTCTTTCTTCCAGGGAGCGTATTTTGCTCCTCTGTCAATGATGAGGTTGTTTCTGCATTGCCTAGTCTGCTGTTACTGTCCTTGGATCTGTTACTTTGCCACTACCAGGCTACTGGTCTTGATTTCCATAGCATTAAATTAAGTTTAAAATTTGTGTAGCACTGATCTTCAAAATTTTTTCTTTCAAAATTATTTTAAATACTCTAGCTTGTATGTTCTGATGAGTTTTAAATTCATTTCTCATTTTCTATAAATTACAGCTTGGTCTATGATAGAGACTGCATTAAATCAATAAGTACCTTTGCAGAGAATATTATCTTAACCACATTCCATACTGTGGTATATTTTGTATTTATTTAGATCTTACATAAAAGACTTACTGTTTTATAGATTTCAGAGTATGTTTAGGTTTATTAATTTTTCTTTATATGCTATGCTTTTGATAGCGGTTATGAATTAAACTAACTAGTTTCTAGTTTGCAACGATGATAAAATACAAGGAATTTATATTTATAGTAATTTTAAAAACTATGACCTTCCTTATGAGGTAGTTTCTTTGATATTCTATACTATCTTCAATGTTTTTGTGTTATACTAGAAATTTTATCATTGTGAACCATGCTCATTTTCTCTTGTAATGCTTTTTGTTTAACAACAACCGAGATTGAGAGTGAGAAGGCTAAATGTGACATT
Source organism: Petromus typicus (assembly GCA_004026965.1). Lineage (NCBI taxonomy): Eukaryota > Metazoa > Chordata > Mammalia > Rodentia > Petromuridae > Petromus > Petromus typicus. The sequence goes on along the minus strand of PVIR01004813.1, from coordinate 73,365 downwards.
TCCAATATACACTGTGATCAAACACCATTGAGAAATTACACATGTACATGATTTGTCTTGGTTTTTTTTTTTTTTTTTTTTTTTTTTTTTTTTTTTTTTTTTTTTTTTTTTTTTTTTTTTTTTTGAGACATGGCCTTGCTTTGTAGTTCAAGCTGGCCATGAGCTCAGTCTTGAATTCAGCAATCCTCCTGCCTCTGCCTCCTGAGTTCTAGGACTACAAGCATGAGCCACTACATCCTGCATTGTGGCATGTGGTACTAATGGCTTGTGGCGGTGGGTTACCATGCCTGGCTTTGTTGTATGTGGTGACCGGGGATTGAACTTGGAACCTTGCAAGGCAGGCGCCAGAACCACTGAGCTACATCTCCAGTCTTTTTTACCATTCTTGTGTCCTCCTTTTAATTCCTCCCTTGTATACATGTGAGCTATGTGTTTCCTTTTCCTTCTTCTTCTTCTTCTTCTTCTTCTTCTTCTTCTTCTTCTTCTTCTTCTTCTTCTTCTTCTTCTTCTTTTTTTTCTTTCCTTTCTCATACTTGCCCTCCTTAGTTCTCCTTTGAACATTTTTTTTCCTATTTCACAACATCTATAATACATTTAGATCCTCATTTATTCCTTCAGATTGTCATACCAGAGAAATGGTTCAGTAATATCACAAGTTTGTGCTGTTTATTTCCCTCATGAGTACGGCCTCCAGGTACATCCATTTAGCTATAAGTACCTCAAGTTTATCTTTCCTTATACCTGAGTAGGACTCCATTTTACTTAGAAAAGCATATCTTCTTTATCCAGTCACCAGTTGATGGCTATTTGGGCTGTTTCCAATATTTAGTTGTTACAGACTGAGATGCCATAAATATGGGTGTAATATGTCCCTGTAGTATGATATTTTTTATTCTTTTGGGAATATATTTAGCAGAGAAATAAAAGCATCAAATTAAAACCGTAATCCTAGATTTTGAGGAATCTCCATGCTGACTTTCACAGTGGTTACACCAGTCTACATTACCATCAATAGTGGAGAAGAATTTCTTTCTCCCCACAGTCCAGCCAGCAATTACTGTTGACTGATTTCATGACAGCAGCCATTATTTTTGGAGTGAGGTGGAATCACAGTGTTATTTTCCTATTCATCTTTTGAATAATCAGTGATGCTGTGCATTTTTCATATGTTTCTGTGCTGCTTCCATTTCTTAATCTTAAAAAAAAGTTCTGTTCATTTCAATGGCCATTTTGGAACTGAGTCTTTCAACTGGATCTGTTTTTTTAATTTCTGTATGCATTCTAGATAGTAGTCCTTCGTCTGAGGAACACTGCTGGACATTTTTCCCAAATTGTAGGTTATATTTTCACTTTTTTCATGGCTTCTCTTGCTATGCAGAATGTTTTTAATATTGTGAAATCCCAGCTATTTATTCTTAGTTTCTGGCTACTGAGGTTTTGTATATAAAGTATTTCCCTAGGTTCATGTTTTCAAGAGTTCTGCCTAACCTATCCTCCTTCAGGCTGTGTGTTTCTGTTACAATAGTTAGATCTTTGATCCCTTTCAATTTTAGTTTAGTACCTAGTGAATGACAAACTGTATAGAAAATTGGAATAGATGGTCTTTATCTCAAACTGATAAAAGCTATCTATGTAAAACAATAGGTAACATCAAACTAAATGGTCCAAAACTAAAACCTTTCATGCTAAAATCAGGATCTAGACAAAGATGTTTACTATCACCATTCCTGTTCAATATATTTCAGGAAACATTACAACAGCAAGTAGACAAGAGAAGGAAATAAAAGATACAAAGATAGGGAAAGAAGAGTTTAAACTCATTATTTTCTGAGGGCATGCTTTTCTCTCTAGAAGATCCCAAAACTCCACCAAAACCTGCTATATTTAATTTCCAGATTCAGCGGCATAGCTGGATACATAGTTAACACTCAAAAATCAATACCCTTCCTGAATATCAGTAACAGACTCAGTGAGAGAAATTGGGGCAGCAGTTCCTTTTATAATAGCATGCAAAACATGAAATATCTAGGAATCAATGTAATGAAAGATGTAAAAGAATTATAGTTTAGAAAATGCAGCCAGCACTCTGAAAAAAGAGACCAAAGTAGATATCAGAAAATGGAAAGACATCCCTGTCCCTGGGTAGAACAACTAATATAGTGAAAAATGACCATATTTCAAAAACTACTATACAGATCTGATGCAATCCCAATTGAAATCTCAAGTTTATTTCACAAAGCTGGGGAAAACAATCCAAAAACTCATTTGGAACCAGAAGACACCTAGAATAGCAAAAACATTTCTAAGCAATAAAGTCATGGCAAAGGCCATCCCAGTCGTCAACTTGAAACTATACTACAAAGCCACTGTGATAAAAGTAGCCTGGTAGTGGCAAAGTAACAGATCCAAGGACAGTAACAGCAGACTAGGCGATGCAGAAACAACCTCATTATTGACAGAGGAGCAAAATACACTCCCTGGAAGAAAGACAGAATTTTTAACACATGGTGCTAGAAAAATTGGCTTTCCACTTGCCAAAGGTTAAAAGTAGATCTATATCTTTTACCATTTACACCATTCTTAATTCTATCTTTTTGAATTAGCATCTGGTTGTGAAGTTTCAGCCTAAATGATTCCCTTCTAGGGTATCTTATAAACACAGTCTATAAGCAACAAATTCTTCCACCTTTTCAAAACATTTATTTTGTCTCTTTTCTTTTATGACTGGACTTACTGGTTATAAAATCTGCAGTTGGTGATTGTTTCCTGGCATCAATTTGATCAGAATATCACAGTCACTTTTAGCTTATTTCTGTGAAGTCAGGCATCATTTATGTTGTATATCATTGATCATCAGTCTCTCATTGCTATTAAGTTTTTCATTGGCTTTCAGTGTTAGTGTTATTTCTTTCCATTTGTGCCAATTCGGACATAGTCAGCTTCATATGTGTACATTGAAATTTTCTACAGTATTTGAGAAGTTTCTAATGACCCTTTTTCATTGGAAGGATTTAATACATTCTTGTGCATTTTCTACCATTTTTTCTTTCTCTTCTTGCCTCTAAGGCTTTCCTGTAGGCTGCTGTGCTGCATTTTTGCCCTGTAAGTTTCTGAGGCGCTAGTCATTTTGTTTAATATCTTTCTCTGTCCTTGACATTTTTTGTCCTGTCTTCAAGTTTAATGATTCTTTTCATTGCAAATTTTCCATTAAACTTCTCTAGAAATTTATTTTAGACATTTTCGCCCTTTCAGTTCCATTTGATTCATTTAAAAAGTTGATGGTCATTGGGATTCTCCATTGACTGAGGCCTATCATTACTTTTTCTTTAATTCTTCTGACATGATTCTTTTGAAATTTTTGGAAATGTTTACAAGGGATGCGTTGACATTTCTTAAAATTCCTTAGCTACTGAGAGTTGAAAACAATATTATGTATGGATTTCCTGCCCTCTGAATATTTTACATACTTTCTCCCTTATTTACTCTCAAATAATAATTGAAATTTCAATTAATAAACTCTGGATTCTGATTTTTCCATCTGAGATAGATGGGCTTTATTTATTTATTTATTTATTTTGATTTGTTTGTTTTATCTCGTGCATGGAAAAAACTGGTTTTGTTCCATCTGTACTAGGTCTCTTTTCTGTTTTGAGCCCCATCCTTTTTCCTTTTGTTTGTCTTCTAGCTTGTATGTTTCTAATACCTGGTTTCCTACAGATAACTGCTGTTTTTAGAAATTTTGTATTTTATTAAGAATGGTTAGGGAATGTGCTCAAAGACCTTGAGCCAGAAGGATTTCTGTTTTTTGCTCATGAATATGGTGTGAATTGAGCAGAGTTTTTAAATGTTATGACAAAATGAAGCCTCCCTGATTTTTGCTTTAAATAACACCGCTGTGCCTTCTCAGAACTTGCTCTCAGAAAGTTCTGCATGTCTCAGATCATAGTGTCTCAAGGGGGTGTGAAGACTGGCTCTCCAGTGAAGGACGTGCAGTCATCCGGTCCCATCAAACCTCATGAGCACTTCCAACTTCTCTAGCTAGAGAAGTTGCTGCCCAGTAGCTGCCCGTGCTGTCCACAGTGGACCTCAGCTAGGACTCAACCCAGGCTGTTAGAGATGGTGAATCTTCTCTCTAAATGCTGCATATTTCCAGGGCATCCCATAGAGAGGACTTCCCTTGAGGACATCCCCATAAGGGGTAAATCAGGATGTCAGCAGAGCGGAGGGAGTCCCTGGACAGCCACAGGAAAAGCAGTTAGATGGAGGGATGGAATTTCTCACAGCTCAGGAGTTTCCTGGCCTCTCAGTTTATTGTATGACTTTTGTAAAGGCCAGTTTGTCATTTATTTTGTCCAGTTTTACCATGACCTTTTGAGGGTAACATATATCACACTCTTTGTGCCCATAGTGAGAGCGTTTGAATATGAATGCTTACACAAAAAGCCAAAAGTACTGGGACACTTTTTGGGGGGGATTATTTTGTTACCTTTTTTTAAAAATTAATTTTATTGTGATATGTGCATTTCATATATGTATCACGAGACTTTTATTTATTTTCAAATTAATTGCTCAAAAACCAAAGTCTGTCTTGCTCTCACATATTACTTCTAAACAGTCACAAAGTAAATAAGCAAAATCTTTAATATGGGAAAGGGCTGATAACAAGGGAGAATAAGAAAAGTGATGCTCGTGGTGACTTCCATATGAACATATACATTCAAATGTTAAGTTTCTGATTTTATATAAATCAATAAAACCTTTTAGAAACAGATTTCTTCAGAAATACTATATGATACATGCCAGCTCCAAATTTATTTAAGCAGTTACTTCAAGCACTCATTTGACTGAAATACAAAAATCTGGTGTTCTAACATATGTGCATCTGAGTCAGAATGTTTCTGTCTTGAGGAAATACGAACCATGTATCTGAGAGAACCGTATTTGCCTGTGTTCCACATCTGCTCGGCTCATTATATTTCTGACTGTCCCGTTTGGAATTCTGCACTATGTGTCATTTTTCAGAGCTCTCTTGTTGCACAGTGACCAGGAGAATACCAGACTTTTTCACTGCTTTCTTCATCATCCCTACTTTGCTGACATCATCTTTTATCTACAACTTTTTGGATTCCAACTACTTCATTCTCAGAATCTTAAACACAGGAATCACTGCAGTGAACAAAGTCTAAAGTGAACACATATCCTGGTAGCCACCTCTTAATGGAACTCAGTACTAAATGGCACACTTGGGGAAAAGTCTCTGTGCTAAAGATTGTCTAGTAACACAGTAGTTGTAATTATGCTAATTTTTTACCAAACCTGCATGATCAAAATCTACATGGCCTTTGTCATTTGTACATTCATTTATTTCACAACACATATACGAATAAATTGTTTTGCTATAGTGCTAATTATCAACATACCTGTAGTTAAGTCAAATAGTTGTCTTGTACTTATGAACATGTTTGTGACTATGATGTCTTGGTAAAATGATAGTCCCCAATTTCATGATTCAAGAGCAGGCAGCCAGTAAACAACTTCTTCAGGAAACCCCAAAACTGTTTTGAGAAATAAACATGAAGGAACCTAAATCAAAGCTTTTATTCATTTTAAGTTGATCTTTTCTATTATTAATATGACACAAAAATTTAGAATATTTACAGCATATAAAATGCATGTATAATGAAACAAATAATCCAAAGCATTTCTTTCTCTTTTATAAGGACTGAAGCCAGGGCTTTGTAAAAACCGAGCATGCTTTACCACTGAGCTACATCACTGGTCTTTTCTTTTCTCTCTTTTGTCTTCATATTTTGAAGAAGAAAATATACGTTACCCAGACTGGCCTCCCTTTCATCGCCTGGGCTCAAGAGGTCCTCTTGCCTGAGCTTCATAAATAGCTGGGACTTCAAACACACATCACCATTCTGACTTACTCCTTTATAGAGAAATCTACCTGTCACTGAGTAACTCACTAGCTGCGTCTCCACTGTTTTTTTAAAGTGTACGAGGCACAAGGCTTATAGTCTGCCTCTTTCTTTCCTTCCTTCCCTACTCACTGCATATCGACTACTAGAAGGTACTGACCACTCCTGTAGAAACAGGTAGCTAACACTTAGTAACACAAACAAAAGAATATTCTCATTTGCGTTACTGTAATGAGAAAGTTAATAGCTGGAGGTTTCAGAGATGAACAACAAGTTTTTATACACAGGGTAGTCTGTATCTCAGCAACAACAGAAAACCATGGATTTACTTTATTCTCTCTGTTACACTCATTCTTAGACCGGCCTCCTCCTCCTCACAGCCCAAGCTATAGTTGGCACTACACATATCTCCCTTTTGCTCAACTCAAGAAACAGACTTGACCCCTGAGCCTGAGACTCTCAGTCAGTCCTTTCACCTCATTGACTCGTCCACTTCTGAGCCATCCCAAGGTCACTGAGCCTCTCTGGGAATCCAAGACACCCACAGATTCACCCAGATGCTCTCATCCACAGAGGAGTGGTAGGAATTTGTATAAAATTCACCTTTGCAAAATCCCGTGAAACCTGGACCCGAATGTGGCCTGTGAAGTCAGCACCTCTGGTCCTGGAATCTTGGCAATGATATTATTTTAAGATTGTACCCTTTAACTTTAAAAATCTTATGATGCATGGTTACTCCATTAAATCAAAATTCATTGAAAAAGGAGGTTTGACCTGGGCACCGACCAACCAGGTCCATAAAATTCTTCACAACATAGAAGAATGCACAGTGACATCTCGGGAAAGGACATGGAGAGCTGACCTTTATATTTGCACTGAGTTTTTAAGAGCTAATGGGGGCCTGGGGATTTAGTTCAGTGGTTCCAACACCTGCCTTGCAGGTGCAAGGTCCCGAGTAACAACATACAACAATGCCGAGCATGGTGACTCATGCCCACCAACAATTAGTGCAGCACACCACAGTGCTGGGTGTGGTGGCTCATGCCTGTAATCCTAGCACTCAGAAGGCAGAGGCAGGAGGATTTCTGATTTAGAGGCTGAGTTCAGGACCAGCCAGAACTACAAAGCAAGACCCTGTCTCAAAAACTTAAAAAAAGAAAATATGGGAACTGTCTAGGTAAGAATTTGGCATAGCAGATGATCAGTGTGGATCCTACATTCTGATGGCTGTGAAGACTGTGGTGAACAGGAGGATTGAAATTGACCCAGAGTGCTACAGAAACCATTGTGAAGCTGTGAGCATAGCCTGCATTTGAAAGGACTGTGCACTGAATTAATTCAGAGATCTGCAGCCAAGGTCATGGGTGTAAGGGGTGTATAGGAAAACAATCAGTAAGATGTTGTCATCAATTAGTATTGTTGTGGATAGTGAGAAAGGGAACATTTACAGAATGACAGCCAATTTTCTACTTGAATAGTCAGAAGGATATCGCTGTCATTTGTAGAGATAGGAAATATTAAGGAAGGACAGGCTGGGAAGGTAATGTGTGTTTAAAGGGTTCAAGTGCTTCCAGGGGCCAACAGCAGTCTTGGCGATAAACAGTACATTCAAGGAAGATAGAACCTCTGTGTTGTTTACAGTGGTGGTGGGAAATATGGGTGTGGTTACCAACAAGTGTCACTGACTATAGGTTACTTCATATTGTGCACAGTTGGGAGGGATGAGATACAGGTTTGAAAAGTGGCAGTGGCAACCTTTTAGGTAACTGTTACAGTGGAATAATGACCTACTATCACAAGTGGGCAGTATATTTAGAAGACTCTTTAAACACAAGCATGTTCAAAGAATTGTAAGGCAGGGTTATGGATCTTTCTTTTTTGCGCACTAAACTCTTTAAGGTTTTGTTAGTATTAAAAGTATCTTTACCTTTATATGCTGGACAGACTTTGTGAAATAGCAAGAGACTGCCATTTCTCTCTCTCTCTCTCTTTTAAATTGCCCTCCACATTTGAACTTGGGTCAGTAAGACAGATGTTAGAAAGACTCAAAAACTACCAGGCTCATTTTCAGGTTCTACTTTCACAGTTACAATTTTTCTGTCAGGTGTGATTGCCTGGGCATTTGAGCTTTCCTGAGGGGGTCAGATGTGCCTGTGATCAGAACAAGAATGCTACTCGAGGACCTTCGAGCTTGGTATCTCTGAAGGAACATTTGGACAGTTCCAGAATATGAAATTCTCAGTCACATCATGTCTTCTTTCTTTCAAAATTTTTGCTGTGATTTACAAAATTTTGTTTCCATAATTTCATTATATAGTATCAAATAGTGTTAAAAATTTCTTCTCTTGCTTATATTTCCCACCATTTCTCTTTTGCTTCTACAATAGTTTAGTTGTTTTCAGGGGAAAGAATATTCTGAGAGTAAATTCTACTTAGGTTTTGATAATGTTTGATCAAAATGTAAACTCAACATTCTTCTCCATTACAAAATATGTTAGGACAATATTCACTATTAAGCTTTAAACCAAATTGCCAGGCAGATAACTACAGCAAGTCTTTATATGCCTTCCAAAAATTACAAGATGTTTTCAGAAGAGAGACTTTTCATAATATGTTTCCGAGGGCTATGATCTTCTTCTTTAGGTAACAAATAAAAATTAAACAAGGTAGGGGGCCGGGGAGTTAGCTCAGTGGTTCCATGCCACAGTGCCGGCCGTGGTGGCTCACGCCTGTCATCTCAGCACTTGGGAGGCAGAGGCAGGAGGATTGCTGTGATGTGAGTTTGAGGCTGAGCTGAGGGCCAGCCTGAACCACAAAGCGAGACCCTGTCTCAAAAAACCTAAAAAAAAAAAAAAAAAAAAAAAATTTAAACAAGGTATTTCTATGCCAAATAAATTTGATAAACATTTACTTATTTGCATTCATTTGCTTTCTTTGCATGACTGGTGAATAATAACTTATAATAAGTTTAGAATAAGCAGAATTATCAAAAAACATTTTTATTACCATTTAATCAATTTATTTGATTTGTAAATTAAATGAGTGGAAACAGAGCCTCATCTTTGCTCTAAATTTAGCACATCTTTGCACCACCTATAATGTTCTTATTCAAGTTTTTGTCTGATTAAATTCTTACTCATCTTTTAAAAGCCAAAGCAAATGCCACTTCCTTTTGAACGTATTACTAGTTTGCCAAAAAGCATCTAATGTTTGATTCTTTGTATTGCTCATCAGACTATATCACGGCACCTCTACAGTGCTTTCTTGGAGTAGAAAGGCACTTTCTTCTTGAATATTATAAGATATTTGATCCAGGTTTTTAATTTTATTATGCATATTTTTCAGGCTGTTCCATTTTCAGGTGATAAAATCCGGTTCTCAGTTGGCTTAGTCAAGGAAAAAATATTGGCTCTATAATACTAGAGGGTAGAAAAATGGTTTCCAGAGCCTGGGAAGGATGTGCTCATGAAATGAGTGGAGAGAGGATGGTTCATAGATAGGGAAATAACTTCAGTTAAATTATCAAATGTTAGAATGTTTATTTTATAAAAGACAATCTCATATCAAAATAATAGGACAATAACTTTTTTAGTTAATATCTTGAACTGTAACTATTTTGAAGACAGTGATATAACAACTGCTGTTACCCCCTAGTGTTCTACAGCACAGTGAAATAGCTATGCTTGATAAAAACTATGTGAACATTTCAAAATAGCTGATAGAGAGAATTTTGCATATTTTCAACATAAAGAAACAATAAAATGTTTCATCAGAGAAGCCCAGTGCCCTCATCTGAGCATTACTGGTAGGAAGCATGTATCCAAATGTCACACTGTACCCATAAATATGTACAATTCCTACAAGTCAATCAAAAATACACATTTTAAAACAAAAATAATTGTATGAATGCTAAGTAAATAACAAATGAACAGTCCTAACCAGTACAGTTTTACTAATGCAAAAATAAAGAAATAAAGAAACAAATTGGCCTCAACAAAAGAGGAATTGACCTTTTTATTTTTTGACAAGCCCCTCATAGTGGTATGAGTTGCTATACTACATTTTGACAAGTCTGGAAACAAGAAGTTTGCAGAGCTCATTTCTAGACAGTTAACCTGAAAATATTGAACTCCTTGTTTGTATTTTTGATTGATTGGTTTTATTGTGAAGCCAAGGATCGAGCCCAGAGCCTGCTGTATGCAGGTGAGCGCTCTACTGCTGAGCCAGACTGCAGTCTCTGTTAGCTCAGTTTACCTTTCAGGCTGGTGACTTAATGAAGAGGAACTTTGATGGAGATGGTCCATGCAGAGTGAGAACAGAAGTGCTGATGTTCTCTCTTATATGAAGCTCCAGTCAAAGTCTCCCTCTTTCAAGTTACTAACATGGAAGGAAAAGGTAATGACCAAATATATCCTATGCTACAACTTTGGAAACTTGAAGTCCTTTCCTCTTAATTTAAACTGACTGAAAGTCATGAACAGTAGTGAGAAAAATCAAGAGGCAACAAGAGAAGAGGAGATGAATGCTGTATTGGCAACCTCCAATTACTGAGGAGGAGAGCTGCCACACTGCTGTCCCACTGTACTGATAGGGACTTGAGCACAATCATAAGGCTTTGATTTTAGTGTGGACAGTAAAGGAATGATAATGAAAGAATAGGAAGATAACTATCCTAATACAAAGGCCACACTGCAAGGCTCTTCCTTAATACTATACTACTATGATCTTGAAACTTTTATTTAGAAAGGATTACTTCTAAAATTGCTCAAAGATACTTAGGAAAAAATCCTAAGGCTAATGTTATTGAGCCAAGCATTTTCTAAAATATATTGAATTTTCTATGATGATGAATATAAACAGTGGCATAGATAGATAATAAGGAATTCATAATAAAATGTGTTCTTTATTTTGGAGCCAGAGGACAATACACTACACACTTGTTTTTATTATATACATTTGTGATATACTGTATGATATATGAATGCTAAATAAGACTGTTATCAGTCAAACAAACTTGCATAACCCATTTTCTTTTCTTTGTAATCTTACTTATTTCTTTCTTTATTTTTTCCTGCTCATATGTTTTTGTATGTGAGTCTAGGGGATAAGGGAACACGAACTCTACTCTTCACAAATTTCCAATGTACAATACATAATGCAGTGTACCACTGTGTACCGACTACAGTCATTATGTTATTTGATCTCTAGACTTACCTATCCTGTTAAACAACTGCAGCTTTGTGTTCTCAGAGTGCCAGCTCTTTCTTCTTCCCACATCCCCATGCCTGGTGAAGACTGTTTCATGATTCATTTTCTAGGAATAACCCTAATGTAAGTTTCTTCTGTGAGTGAGATCGATGCAGTGTTTGTCTGTGTCCGGATTGCTTCATTTTGCTTTTTGGCAAGTTGTTACAAATGGTAGGATTGCCTTTTTTTCTGAAAAATGAATAACATACCCCATGCACATTTATGTGTACAGGCCATAGTTATATTTTCTTCAAGAATGTTTCACTTAGGGTATTATCCCAATCTTCCATGAATATGTCCTGGGTGATTATACCTGTCATAAAGGTTGAATGAAAGAAAAGTTGCTGATCCATTAGCATGTTAACTAAAATTATTTCTATATCTTTTTAGAAAAAAAAAGATGTAAGGGATATAAATCTATAAATGTCCTACTATATTATTAACTAAAATGCAAGGCTCGGTGTGAGTGAACTATGCATTAGGATAGGCATTCTAATGAGGTGCACATAGCAATGACAAAAAAGGGTATCCAGACACCTCTTATCTCCACACCAAAACAAACCAAAAATCCAAGTAACTTCTGTTTCCTTCATGTACTCTAAGAAAAATACCACAATGTATTTATTTTTCATTGTGATAATCAACAAAATTATCTTAAATATCTCATTTAAGGTTGAGCCTTAAATGTGGTGGATATCCTGCCCCATCTCACCCCATTCCTGGGCTGGGAATAGTTCAGCTTCTTCCTGAATTGTGATGAACCGATGGTGTGAATGAGAGTCATGAACAGTTAAGGACCTAAAACAAGGAGCTCAGGGGAGCCCATGAGCATGCACATATCTAAATACTTAACATTTTGTAGGTTTGTGCAAAACTCTGGCAGCTGTGGAAATACCTCCCAGACCTCCTCTTCGATTAGCAATGTCAACAAAAGGGCCACCAGACGGTCTCTGAATTCTACTCTGTATACGTCCCCACACCACGTTTCCTGTGACTTACTCCCAGTTACTGTGGCAGGAAAGGTGGCAGGTCAACTCATATTTGGCAATTCTGGGATCTGCCTCACAGCTTACCTGGTGAGAGCTGCCTAAAGTCCCTGATGAACTGTCTCCCCTTACCTGACTGTTTAGCAGACTTCAAGCCACCCACCCTCTCTCTTTTTGCACTAGCAGCTCACTTTTCATCACAGATTGAGTGTCTTGGAGAGTTCCTGGGCCTTTTCTTCATTTTTCTTTCACAGATATATCCCAAATGAAATTATTGTATATTGAATTCAACCTCAGCAATTTGTTTTCAGAAAACCAGGGATAACAACCAAATTACACAATCAAATTATTTTAATAGCATTTGACACACTGAAGTGTGATAAGTCTGTGCCAGGTTTTAGAAATGCAAAGATTAAAAAATACAGTTAATATTCTAATTAAAAATTTTATTATGTTAGGAGAAAGAGTAATTTGATTCAGTAAAACATTAGTCCTTTGTATATCACAAATGGAAAATGTGGTTGGAGGAAGGACAACAACCCATCTTATTGAAGAATTCTGTAGTAAAGAATATCATTATAATCCATTATGAAAATAGCTGTGCAAATCCCATATCTGAATTTGGGAGTAAATCAATTCACTGTTGGGGCTATATGTAAGTGGACAGTTATTGTTAATTGTTTCCCTGAAGTAAGAGGTTTGTGAATTTCTACCATCTTTGTACTAACTGTTGAACTTTAATATCTAGAAAAACAACTCATACTCTCATTAAAACCCAGTAACTTTGGGACAAAGCCAGAGAGTATATTATTTTAAATATTTTCACTGAGATAATAAATGCAATACTATGATATTCTCCTGCTAACTTATACTGTTTGCTCTGTGTGTGAATGTGTGTGGCATATTCACTTTTCCATAACTCTCCCTGTTACCTAATGTTAAGACGTATTCATCACATATCTGAAAGGCTCACCAATAACTGATCAAATAACAAGAGCTCACTCTTAAGGGCGTTCCTAGGAGACTGAGTAAAATATTAACCAAAATTGAGCATGACTTTTGCTTCACATGAGGACTAAGACTTCAGGCTTGATTGACAATCTTTACTTCCAAAAATAGTTGAACCCGGAAGAGGAGGTTGCTTAAGAAGATGAATGACACTTGTTCTGAGGAGATAATATGGGTTGAATTGTGAAGAAAGGGAAGAAGCTTCTGGGATTTGATTATGAAGTTGTGGAGATGCTCTGAGGTAAAAGCATCTTGACCCTTAAAGGACCCAGCAGAAGCTCAGCACATTGGAGGGAAGCGTAGTGGTAGCTGCGTGACTCTGCCAAGTAGACAGAGAGCATCAAAGCTCCATGTGGGAACTGACTCTGACGTGAGCATGGAAGAGAGCTGTAGCACAGTGTAAAGCTGCAAAGCACCAGATGAATACTCATGAAAGAACGTTCACAAGACCTGAAAGTGGACTTCACATCTTTAGGGTGATAGGAAGCAAAACAACCAAACAGATATGCCATCACCTGAAAAGTGATTCTTAAAACTCCAAATAGTTCATATGTACGTAGGTTAAAAAGTGAAATATAAAGATAAATGGGACTATGTGAAAGTTAAAATGAAAGGTACAGGAAAAATGAAGGCCTTAAATAAAGCTCCAGGTGCTATTTTGGAAGAATTAAGAAGAGAATGACTACACAAGAGAACCAAGGAAAGGGAAAGCTGTCTGCATATATGTTTGATCTGAACTCCTTCCTGTGTTTCACAGGGAGCTGAACTTTAAGGAAGCAGGTTTTAGAGAGTAATCTCTGAGTCTTATTTGTTTGACAAACTCATGGTACAGAATAGTTGAAAGAACAGAGACTGTAAAAAATAGGAGAAAAATTACACAAGGCAACATCAATCCTCCAATAGAGAAACAGAGAATGAACATGTTTAAAGGAAATGAAAAATAAAACATTAGTGGAGTACAAAAAGGATCATGGAACTGAACTATCAAATTAACGGTAAAAACAAAAAGTTAGACAGATGTCTTGGTGTAAAATTCTGCATGGAAATTTAGTCAGGAGATAACTGGAAGTTTTTATTGGACATAGTCTTGAGAAAGTCATTGTGAGCAGCAAAAGCCCCATTCACTAGTCAGAAAACAGGAAGAATGCTAATATTTTTGTTCACAGCAACATAGTGAATTTTACGTACCCATCAACACTCAGTGCAAACAAGCAGAAGAGAGTTGCCTGGATCCAGGCACATTGCTAATGTCAATGCTCCAGTTTTGTAGCTTTAGCACCCAGAACAGATGAGATGATCTTCTGCTTTCTTCTTTGTCTTTCTTTGTTTTGTTCCTCTCTGCTGCATCCCCTTATGTAACTGTGAATGTAAAGTTGAAAATCTCTCAATGAAAATTAATATTGCATATTTTGCTCCCTTGGATGTTTTCTTTACTTAGGGATCCGTTTTCCTTAACACAACTATTTTTCAAGTTTTGGAAATTGAGTGTGAGCCTATTTTAGGGATTTGTGGTGATAATGAAAAATAGGTAATATGTAAGGTATTTTCAAATGTGAAAATTAAAATAGCATTATAAATTATTTCCTAGTTATTATCAAAAAAAATTGAAAACAAATTCCTAGAGATGGATAGCTTGATATCACCAGAGTTCAAATAAGGACTGAGTTTTCTATCACTATCGACATCCACTCCATCTATAATACATGAAAATATTGAATTGAGGGTTAAATGGCGCTAAAATAATATAATTGTGACTCATTTATGCACAGTTTTAAAACTATAACTCTTCTGGGGGCCGGGGATTTAGCTCAGTGGTTCTGGCGCCTGTCTTGCAAGCACAAGGACCCGGGTTCAATCCCTAGTAACCACATACAATGACGGGCGTGGAGACTCACCCCAGCAGCAATCAGTACCACATACCACAGTGCAGGGTGTGGTGGCTCACGCCTGTAATCCCAGCACTCGGGAGGCAGGAGGATTGCTGTGATGTGAGTTGGAGGCTGAGCTCAGGGCCAGCCTGAACTACAAAGCGAGACTCTGTTTCAAAATAAACAAGTAAATAAGTAAAATAAATAAAACTATGACTCTTCAAATTATTCTCCTGAAAATATTTATCAGTGTTTAACTCTGGAAAATATCAAGTTTCTGAAAACAAGAAAATATTTAGTTAGAATGTCAGCATGTTTTTCCTTATTGATAAAGAGACTGAAATGATTCTAGTCTTGAAATGAATAAAACCTGTTTTTGATTCCTTTATTGTCATGTTACTAAAACCTGAGTTGTAATGTGTTATAAGAGAGAGCTTCTATTTGTCTACTCTCTCTCTCTCTCATTCTCTTTCTCTCTTCCCTTTTATTTCTCTTCTTACAGAAATTAAGATTTTTTAAAAAAATCTTCTAAACAGTTTTTGTATTTCATGTGTTTTATAAAAGGTGTTATCATGCTTAGGTTCCTGAAAAGCAACTTGAACTTAAATTTTTTATATTTTCTCAAACTACTAAGGTTGTCTTATTAGAATTTTAAAAACATGCATGATTTTTCTTATATAATTTTTTAAAACACAAACACCACTCATGTCTTTTATATCTTTTAAAGCATTCATACAGTATAGAGATCAAATTTTATAATTTGATATAAATATTTAACAAGTTGTGTACTTTTGAATATATTAAGTTGTATAATCACCATAGCAAGTTTGAAGACATAAACAGATTTTCAAGGTAACTTTAAATAAAAGTTCTGTGGTGGACAGCAAAAAGGTAAATAGTCATATCATCTTATGGCAGTATTCATGTTGGAGGCTAAAGATGCTTCCTGATGCAAAGAAGAGAATTTCAGAAATTAAATTTTTACTGTCTGTGAAATATGTGCATTATAATCATATCCCTTAAATGCATGAAATATTTTCATCTTATGTGTTTACCATTTTTGAATCTAAGACTATCATAGTTCACCAAGATGAAGTGATTTGATTAAACTAAGTGGAGATCTAGACTCCCGCAACATCCTTTATTGGATGATAGATGGGATATTAGCAATAAATATATTAGATAGTTTCCCAGCCAGAAATATAATCTAAAGATTAGCTTCAACGATGTAAATTATGTCTAAATATTTAACTAATTATATTTAATAACTATAAAATTAATTATTAATATTTAAGGCTTAGATAAAATTATCTAAGATTATGTAAAAGAGTAAAGTAAAATAAATTTAAAAATCATGGTCTTAATTAAGAGTGGCAAGAATAAAATGAGAATAAATAAAATAAATAAAGAGTAAAAAAATAAATTTAAAAATCATGGTCCTAAGGAAGAGTGGCAATAATAAAATAAGAATATATATATATATCTTTAGTACTAATATTCCATGATAATTTCCATTTATAAGCATTAGTTCCACTGTGTTTGTCATAAACATTTCCAAGAGTCCTAGTTCATGTGGTGAGTTGGTGTCTTTTCCATGGATAACATCTTTTTTTTTTAGGTTTTTTGAGACAGGGTCTCGCTTTGTGGTTCAGACTGGCCCTGAGCTCAGCCTCAAACTCACATCACAATCCTCCTGCCTCTGCCTCCCAAGTGCTGGGATTACAGGCGTGAGCCACCACGCCCGGCACTGTGGTATGTGGTACTGGTTGCTGCTGGGTGTGGGTCTCCACACCCAGTATTGTTATGTGGTTACCAGGGAATCGAACCCGGGCCCTTGTGCTTGCAAGACAAGCGCCAGAACCACTGAGCTAACTCCCCGGCCCCTCCATGGATAACATCTTAATTGGCTAAATTCTATATTCAGTATATTCAGCGAGTACTCCCACAGCAAGGTACACTTTGACTTGGTTCCCATAAATTCCACCTCGCATACTTTCTTGTCTCCATGCACTTTGGCCAACACTGCTTCCTAACTAAATAGATGTATGTTCAAGAGGCACCAAAACAAAATAAAATATTTTCACACTTGTAAACAATGACTGAAAATACACATATAGGTCACTGTTATGTTTTTGCCTTGCTGTGCTGAGTAAAATCAAGTTGTTTGCAGAAGAATAAAAAGATGCAATGAAATATAGTACAGGTTATATTATTGCATTTTAGAGGGCAACTCAAAGGACTCTGTAGAAAGAATCACAAATATTTGCTATTCTTGACAATAACTTCATGTGGAAATTGGAATTGAATTGATGTTGTGTTAAAGGACAATACTGAGGGCAAAGATGAGAAAATAATTTTTGATGGTATAAAGATGATATGTTACAAAAAACAAGATGCATTTTCCAACAAAATGTTTACAAAGAGGAAACATCCTACAAATTTCAGGCTAAGATTTACTGCTAAATAAAACAACACAAAATGAGTTGGCATCATCTTTTATTATTTTCTTGAATCAAAAATATGTATGACTTGGCTCTATTTATGGAATCTTTGTAAAAAAACCTACTGTGTCCCAGATCTTTTGTTAACTTATTTCCTGACTAGTGTCATGGCAAATATTATACATTACTCAAGGACACTCACACTAAAACAGCATTGGCTCCTTTTGGCATCTGGACAGAGCAGAGTCTCAATACCTGGCAGGCATCAGGTGGCCACGTGTGCAACAGTCTCAGGACTGTTTCTCTGCTGGTGTGTGGTGGGCCAGGGTGGGAGACAGGGAACTGGCCGTGGCCGGTGTGATCACCTCGAAAACATTGCATGACAAAGGTTGAAAATCTAATTTTTAGTAAGGAGAAGGCAAGGAAAATTAGACCTTTTAGAATGAAATTCATGGATATATGAAAGAGAATTGTATCAATACATATAATCTTGGAGGACATACTTAAAATTTTTAAATTCAAAAAGTAAAGAGCCATGGTCTGACTTGGAGGTGTATCTCTGTGAGAGGTCATATATTTCTGTTGAGATCAAAGCCCTCCTTGGTCCTGGGTGTGCAGTATTCTGTACTCTTCTCCGGTAATGTTTCCTTCTCTCTAACACCTTACAAACATTTGCCAATGCTTCTAGTTCTTGTCAGGATTTTTTTTTAATAGCCATTCTATCTGGGATGAGATGAAATCTCTATGGTTCTGACTTACATTTCCCTAGGGTCCAAAGACTCTGAGCACTTTTTTCATGAATTTACTGGCCAGTTGTACTTGATCTTTTAAGAACAACTCTCAGCTGATACAGTATCCACTCATAAGTTCCAGAATCAGAGATTTTGGTATCCTGTAAAATATGTCATTACCAAAACCCTCACAGAAATCAGAGTTGAAGATTCTCTCTGGGGAGAAAATAACACGAATATCTCATTTTAGGTTTTACTAGCAAACCCCCTGCATTCTTTTTATTTAAGTTTCAAGCAGAAAGTTTCAAATTATATTATGCAATGTTTGTATTACACTCACATATATACATGTAAATGACATTAGGATGATTTTCAAATTTAATGAGCAGAAAGTCCTACCATATTTGCTTAGATTAATTAGTCAGTAGTTGAGTTATCTCATGGCAGGGCAGGTGACACTGTCACCAGCAGGAGTTGTCATGTCCCCGAGCTATAGTCCAAGGGCAGCAGTGGTCTTGGGTGCTGTACTGGTGATTCCCTTTCAGGCCTGGCAGAAGTTCTGTGTGAGCACAGAGGTGCCATTTTTCTTTCTGACACACCTGTCTGCCTCTCCCAAGTGTTTCCTTTCACCTGCTGTGGACATACAGGCCTTGGAAGGACAGGACATTTAAGCTCTTGGAGCAGCTCTCATTTATGAAGTTGGGGTTTCTTGTTCATTAACCTTAGGCTCAACTCACTTTTTGCTAAAAGGTGGTACATGTTTTAGGCAGATAGTCTCTTTTATTACTACCCAACATTGCATTCTAGTGGAAAATGAACCACACACAATCCTCAAAGGACTGTGTGTGACTGTCTTCCAATGGCACTTCCTTTACAATGTCCAGTAGCTGAAAATGTGGCAGGTGTGTTCAGTTTCCATAGGTATGCTGTGAAAATACAGGACATTAGTTAAATTAGAATTTTAGGTGAACAACACTGAGGTTTCTAAGTACAAGCATGCCCTAAAAAATAATTTGGCATTCATATACATATCGGACATCATGGTGTATCTCAAATTCAATGGCAGCCAGGTCTAAGGGTTGTAATTTGATAACCTCTGCTTTTTTTGGCATGAGATACAAAGCTGTATGAATCTTCTTTGTCTTTGAATAGCTTAGCCTTCTGGGAAAGGATTGGGAAATCTCCCAAATCAAGATAGCTGCTTAATGAAAGCTCTTAGGAATGTCTAATCATGTAAAAGCAAAAATAATTCTCTCAAATATATAGAGAAATTCCTCAGTAACTTTCTTGAATTTCTTATGTGCATTTAAGAGCAAAAATCCAGTCATGTAGATCAACAATTATAAATATATGTGAACAGGAAATCATACAGAATTATTTAAATCCAAGTTTGGCCCCTAATTGTAAGGGACACAAACACTATCCAGAAACAACTAAATGTGGATGTTAAAATTCCATTAAAGTTACACTCCAGCTTCAAATTCTAACTTCTGCTGCTGGACAGATGTTGAGGTGGGGATTCAGGGTGACTCCGGGCATTCCATGAAGACCTACATTTCTAATCTACAATGAACAAATGCATGAAACTATTAGTGTTTTTCCTTCTCCTCTTTCCATTGCTTCCTGGAATCAGGAATTAAGGAAATTATTTTGGGAATACAATGGAAAATTTCACTCTCTAAAGCCCAGATATTGGAGTTCTAACCCCTCATGTGACTATATTTGGAGATGGGATTGCTAAGGAGATAATTAAGATGAGCAAGAATATAAGAGTGGAAACAAAGTGTAACACAAATGGTGTCCATGTAAAAGATGGAGGACTTGTTTTGTCTTTCTTGCTCTCTTCAGCTACTAGAGAAAACAATGCAAGTTCACAATGAGAAGGGGAAGTCCAGAAAACAAAAAGAAATGCACCTTGCTGATATTCTGATGTTTGATTTAAAGACTTCAAAACTGTGAAGGAATTATTTTTTTGCTTTTAAAGCTAGCAAGCTAGTCATGGTATTTTGTTATTAACAACCCAAGAAGTATATGAAAAATTTTAATGATGAGAGGAAAGGACAACTACGAATGAAATTGTGTTGGTATTTACCAAGGGCCGTTAGAAGGTAAATGTCACAGTCCTGTGAAAAAATCCAGGAAGTGGAAAGTGTAAATGACAGACAGGACGTGGAGGCAACTCCATGATTAAATGAGAGTCAAAATCAGGGATGAAAAAAGAGAAAGAGAAAGAAAGAGAAAGATATAAAGTTATTTTTTTCTAATAGAATGAAAGAACTCATATATTTTTTAAAGCTTAAGAGTAAAAAATCACAACATAAGTAACTCTATGGAAATTTAAAAATGTGTTATCTTAAAAAAAATTGTAATTTGGGCTAGGGATTTAGCTCAGTGGGTCGGGTGCCTATCTTGCAAGCATAAGGGCCCGGGTTTGAACCTCAGTAACCACATATCATACTGGGCATGGAGACTTATACCCACCAGCAATCAGTACCACATACCACAGTGCCAGGCATGGTGGCTCACACCTGCAATCCCAGCACTCGGGAGGCAGAGACAGGAGGATTGCTGTGATGTGAGTTTGAGGCTGAGCTCAAGGCCAATCTGAAGTACAAAGTGAGACCCTGTCTCAAAAAAAAGAAAAAAAGAATTATAGTTTACAAATTCTGTGGCAAAAGGGGCAGAACCCTTAAGTAAGGCAATAATACTGGGGGATATCAGATATAGAAGAGAAGTTTTAGCCCTTAAAGAACTCATGATTAATCGTAATTTCATAGCATAGTGCTACCTGTGTGTGTCTAAAACTAAATATAACTTCAGAATACAGATGAAATCAATTTAATGCAAAAGAATACTATAGACAATCAAGTAGGTTTAACAGATGTATATACATAACTCAACTATTACAATTTTAAGTGAAAAAGAAATATAGTAATTTCTGAACCATAAGTGTGTAAACATTAAAGGTGGCAGAACAATGCTTAGACTTGAATATAAGAATCTTAATTAAAAGTCTACTTAATAAAATCAAAAGTTATTTCAAAACAACTATGCACAACAGATAAATATTTAATTCTAAGTATTTGTATATTGTTCTACTTTACAAAATTTAGCACAGGGGAAAAAAACTCATAAATTTACATTTCATAATTTTAAGTAGGTTTTTAAATATTTTCAATTAGGCTTTTGCCTAAGCTGGTTCCTGAACTGAAGTAATCCTCCTGTCTCAACCTCCTGAGTAGCTGGAACTAGAGCATACACTGGTGCGTTTGGCTGGCTAATTCTTTAAATAGTAATAAATTTGAAAACCCATGAGAGTAATTATAAATTTTAAAGACTATTTTTATAAATCCAATGCCAAATATACTATATATTGAAACACCTCAGTAACTATTATAAAAATCAGTAAGGCTCAGGGTTTTGTGGTCCCTCCAGTACAGAGGTTTAGATAATTTTGCAGATGATAAATGTCAGTAGTCTCTGATAATAATATATTTAATGCTATATTTGATTAAATTATTTTCACATGATTTACTGTATATCTAGAAAGTGACTCAATTAGAATTACATAGATAATGTAACATGGCTACATAAAGATAGATATAAATTTCTTTATATTAAAAACAAATAAGAGAATATATCCCATTCTCACAAATGACAGACATGCTAAAGCTACTTAAAATAAAGAGATAATACTATGATGACATCATTAAGAAAAGAAATAATGAGGGGCCGGGGAGTTAGCTCAGTGGTTCCAGCGCCTGTCTTGCAAGCGCAAGGGCTCGGTTTGATTCCCAGGTAACCACATAACAATACTGGGTGTGGAGACCCACACCCAGCAGCAACCAATACCACATACCACAGTGCAGGGCGTGGTGGCTCACGCCTGTAATCCTAGCACTTGGGAGGCAGAGACAGGAGGATTGTGATGTGAGTTTGAGGCTGAGCTCAGGGCCAGCCTGAACCACAAAGCGAGACCCTGTCTCAAAAAACATAAAAAAAAAAAAGAAAAGAAATAATGATAAATCTAAGTTGAGTGATAACAGATGTTTCTCTGTGTGTTCATGTGTGTGTGCACAGAAAAGGAAAAACTTCCCTAGTTCATTATTTACTCATCCATTTTGTAGATTAAAAGTATTTTGGTTTGATGAATTGGAAAGTTTTTCCCTCTGGACTGTGATCTTTGTTGTACCGTTTAAGAACTCTATCTACTTGCACATGTCAAATATTTTCTTTTATTTTTCTAGACACTTATATTTTTGTTTTATGTATAGTCTGTGATACATTAGTTTAGACAAATGCCTATGTAACTTTCCGAGTACGGTATTTGGTTGCTCATTTATTGACAATCCTCTTTTCCACCAGAGAGACTTGGATTCCGGCCAATTAAATGTCTATCATTCTAGCCCAGGCTTTAGGTCCTGTAAGATAGCTCTAATGTAGTGAAAAATATTCATAGGTAGTCCTAAGTTTTTTTTTTTTTTTTTTTTTTTAGGTTTTTTGAGACAGGGTTTCGCTTTGTGGTTCAGGCTGGCCCTCAGCTCAGCCTCAAACTCACATCACAGCAATCCTCCTGCCTCTGCCTCCCGAGTGCTGGGATTACAGGCGTGCGCCACCACGCCCGGCACTGTGGTATGTGGTACTGGTTGCTGCTGGGCGTGAGTCTCCACGCCCAGTATGGTATGTGGTTGCCGGGGAATCGAACTCGGGCCCTTGCGCTTGCAAGACAGGCCCCAGAACCACTGAGCTAACTCCCTGGCCCCCTAAGTTTTATTATTGTGTTTTTATGTCTTTTTATTTAACCATTTTGTGCATTCTGTAATATTATCTCTATTTCACTTTTTAAAAATTATACTGTGGATCAACATTAGTGGATTATAGTTATTAAATTGGTCAAACTCAAGATATCAGGTTCTGTAATGCTATGCATTATTATAACTAAAGCCATTTAGTATTTTAGTCTTTAATAATTGACTTTTCTAAGTAATGCAACATTCCTCCATTACTCTCTGAATAGGACTGGATTTCAAAGTGAAGTACAGAGTCGAACTTTTGGACTTTTCTGTGTCTCTGACTCTTCTAAATGTCCACACTGATGTCTATGATCTCAATCTTCTGTGCTCACTCTTGTCTTAACTAGCTTGGAATTGAAAAAAAAAAATCATTAACTTCTGCTACAAAGTATAACTGCAAAGGGAGAAATTCTAACCCATTTCTTCCTCAAATCTTTAACTAACCACTTCATTCAAGATTGAGCATTTACAACAATTTTAAGTAACAGAACATATTGACTGGATGCCTGCTTATGTGAAGTTGTCTGTCACTCTTGGTAGTTGAGTTATGATGTTGCCTGCCAGGAATCTTTTTATTTTAAACTCACTTTGCCTGCACACTATTGAGTGTTTTTTAGTGATTGCTGCTCCTGTTTCTGCACTGATGTAGAAGTCCCATTTCAGTAGCTTTCTGAGTTCCACTCTGTTCATTCTGGGAATTTATATTCAATTAGTGAAATAACCTGAAAACTGTGAAAAAGAGTATTGTATACAATCCCAGCATCATAATAAATAGAGAAGTTTATATTTTATTTACAGAACACTGGAGATTCTGAAAACTTATGTGTTTTATCCTGGGGCTCATTTTCTCAGTTGAGAACGACGCTTGGAATATGGAGAAGAATATTATGTCGGATAATTGTATCACCCAGACTCAGATCTAAAACAGTTTTGATAACACAACAACCAACAGCTTCTAGTCTTCTTGCTTTAGTGCTCTAATTGCTAGGCAGATTTCACTAGGTCATTTGTCCCTACTTCACAATTTCCTACCCACATTCAAGTGCTTCTTCAGACATCATTTCCAGAGTATGTTCACACAATATGAGCTTGTGACATCATACAAACAGTGACCTAAAACAAACATACCTTCTTATCACAACTTTCTTATAACATTATATTCTAAAAATCATGGCACTGATAGGTTAACTTCATTTCCACAGAATGTGGTTCTTTGGAATTTTCAGAATGTTTCTGGAAAAATACAAATAGAATTGCTTTCTCTAGGACTGTATTTATACATGAGAATATGGCATATTTTTCCTCCCTACCTACAGACAGCATAAAATATAAGGAGTTGAACTTAGTGGAGGAAGACTGAAGCATTTTTTGAGTAATCTAGTAAACAGTTACAAGGGAGAGTAAGGCAGGTATGTAACCATGCTTCATGCCTCTCCTCAGAATTCTTTCTTGGAATTCTGTCTGAATCCTGGAATTTATTTCCAAAACAATTTTTTTTTCCAAAATGAGTCAGCATCAGGGACTTGGTTCTAATTGGATTAGCATGAATACTGAAGTTGCTCTCCTAGGTCACTAAGTAGCATAATTCATCCCCTCCATTGTTGCTATTGCATAGCTGAAATCATTTACCATTAACTAAAAAGCTCCATGACTAAGAACAAGGCAGCCTTCATTCATTTTTTTAAACTTTGTATTTTAACTGAAATCAATTTTATTCCGATTTCTTCCCCCCATCCCCCAGTAAGTATTGTCAGGGAATGATGTAACCTGAGTAAAAGGTTCCAAGTGTACAGTATTTTGGTAAGAGTTGATGGATGCCTGCACTAGAAATAAAAAGACTGAATCTACAGGCCACACACTCCATCTGAATCCCACAGAAGGCATCTACTCACTCTGCTGCGAGTTTCAGATTTAAGCACTATCTTTTTGAGAGCTGGTGGCATGGCTCAGCGGAATGCCAGCTGGGGGCCCTGGGTCTAGTCCTCATTCCACTGCCTATATGCAAAAAAAGGGTCAGTCTGCACACCTCTATGTAGACCATATTATATTCTGGCCAACTTGGGATTTCCTGCTGACATAGGCATTTGAAGTGTGTGACTTCCAGAAAATCCGTGACTCAAAGCATAGAAACCATGCTTCAGCAATTAGACAATGCAATGCAGTTCCAAGATGCAACATTCTATTTTCTCATTTTTATTAAATTTGACATTGTTTCTGATATTTTATTTCAAATAAGTACTTAGAAAATAATAACATAAATGAAGATGTATCAATCACACTTCTCAGTGCTTCAACACATTAATTATACATAGATTTTTTTTTTTTTTTAGGTTTTTTGGGTTTTTTTTTTTTTTTTTTTTTTTTTTTTTTTTTTTTTTGAGACAGGGTCTCACTTTGTAGTTCAGGCTGGCCCCAAGCTCAGCCTCAAACTCACATCACAGCAGTCCTCCTGCCTCTGCCTCCTGAGTGCTGGGATGACAGGTGTGAGCCACCACCCCCTGCACTGTGGTATGTGGTTCTAATTGCTGCTGGGAGTGAGTCTCCATGCCCAGTGTGGTATGTGGTTACTGGGGAATCAAACCTGGGCCCTTGCACTTGCAAGACAAGCGTCAGAACCACTGAGCTAACTCCCTGGCCCAATTATACACAGATTTATATAGTTCTGACAGTGCCTGTTTGAGGTGCATAATACTATTTGTGGTGTGGCTAAGGAAACAGAGAAAAGAGTACAGTTACTCAAAGTCACACAACCAATCAGTTGTTGAGTGATTTATTGAAGGAGCTGATGGAAAAGCTTTGCCCTTCCCTGTCCACATGGCCTCTCCTGAAACCCAGCCTGTCTGGGTCAGTAATGGGGAGCCCATCAGGACAAAACAGATACATGTTTTCTTTCATTCTCCTTTATAGTTTATAAAATTGGAATTCATCCTTAAATACTACAGTTACTAGATTTTCAAACAAGATAATCACATATAGATCAAGGTAAAACTTTTGCTCCAACAGAAAACAAAAGTTAAAAGACTTGTAAGCGGAGAACCATGGTTGAGAAGTTCTCTGTGTTGTGTTAGATAGAAATGTCTCTGCTTTATCTGAGGGACAGCATTCTACCTTTACCTAGCTCAGGAAATGTCTAAATACCTGGGGATACAATAGCTCACACATGCAAAAGGCATATACAGACATCCACGTACACCTGAGCAAAGGTCTCAACATAGTGGTTCATTCTTACAATCCCACCACTTCGGGAAGCTGAGGCAGAAGAATGACCAGTTTAAATTCAGAGCAATTTAGAGACATTATCTCAAAAAAGTAAATAAAATAAAAATATAAACAGAGCTGGTGATGTAGTTCAATGCCAGGGCTCTTGATTCA
This sequence comes from Petromus typicus, assembly GCA_004026965.1. Taxonomy (NCBI): domain Eukaryota; kingdom Metazoa; phylum Chordata; class Mammalia; order Rodentia; family Petromuridae; genus Petromus; species Petromus typicus. The sequence goes on along the minus strand of PVIR01004813.1, from coordinate 46,995 downwards.
ATCTCCAGTACCAGTGAGAGGGGAGACAAAGAAAGCGAATGGAAGGTGAAATCCTCAGACTTGCTGGGTGTGGAGGACTCGATCAACGCGGCTGTTTTTCAGAAACAACTGTCTGAAGAAGAACCCTTTGGAAGTCATTTTTCATTCATTATTTGATTTTGCTCTCCTAGTTGGCCTATTTTTCCTCTCTCCCTTTCTCTACAGGGTGGAAAAATATAGCCAGTGAAAGGATCTAATTTTATAAGTTCTTACCACCACTACAGAGAGAAAAATACAAGCAGGATTGCTTTCTTTAGGGTTTTCTTTTTCAGCTTCATTTCGAAAACACTCAAGAAGAGGACTCAGGTTTAGACTGCTAGACAATGGCCTCATTGAACTGAGCAAGTGTTGTCAGAGGACTGCTGTGCTGAGGGGGCTGAGGGAGTAGGGAGCTCGCTGGATTCCTGTCACTGGGCAGGTGCCAGGGATGAACTGGGGCAGATCAAACTTAAGAAAAGCTATGCTGTGAACTAGCAGGCAATGATGCCACTCAATCACAAAAACATGGAGTAGAGAGTAAAAGAAATAATGAGCCAGGTCCTAAGTCAATGAATTAGTGTTTGAGTGACTTTATCACATTACATATGAATCTCTTCATATGAATTGATTTATCTGTAAAACATTGTAACAGTGAGATGATATAGCATTCAATCAAACCAGCAATAGCTAGTACTGAGCTAGGTGGCCCTGGCATCTTAGTCAAAGCCCTTATACTGGTATAGTTCTCATTTACCAGACAATTAAAGTTATTATCTCTCTTTTAAGTGAAAAACTGAGGCATAGGAAAGTTTAGAAAAATCTTGCTCAAAAGTTCACATTGGATGAATTTAGCAGCAATAATATTTATATCTTCTAATATCTTGATCTTTGAATCATACATGCTCTGAATACAACAATCTTAAAACCATGTTCACTCCTACAGCACAAGGAAATGTGTAGATGAGACACATTCCCTACTGGGTTGCTAGGAATGTAAGAAGGACCTTCAGCCAGCCTTTTGCTCATCCCTTGGATGACTCACCCTGTGGTTATGCTCCGTGGTAGGTGGCACAGCAGCTCAGAGTCGTGGGCTTGGGGCTTGGTCTACCTAATTCTAGCCAGAGCTTTTCTACTTCCCAAACACAGTGATTGTACACCATATTCAGCACTTGGCACAATTTGTTTTGGTTTCTTTCAAAAAGTAATGGTATCAGTGTCTCTACTTGGGGATTAGTAGAAAGAAAACAAATAAATACTTGAAAGGTTTGAATAAGGTCTGACTTTCAGTCAACCCGCAAGAAATAATGACCCCTGTTGCTTCCACTGCTGTCATTACTGCCAACTCTGCTGACATTTATACCACCACCACTATGGCACCACACCAGCACTTCTGCCTCTGCCAGGCTGCTCGAATCCTTACTGCTACTGCCGCTGTTTCCTCTACTCCCATGGAAAACACAGGGCTGTTAGGGCCACCATCACACCATGACAGCAACCACCACTTTTACCACTTTCCTGGCCACTCTCCTCCCCTCAGCTCCATGGCTGCGATCTCACCAGCACCACACCAAGAGTTTTTATCTTCTGAACCCATTTCCTCCAGGAGCCACATGTTCATTTTCACATCCTCTTTTTCTTTCTGCTTTGCACATGGTTTCAGTCCAGATGTATATATCAGTCTCACACTGTACCAAACCAGTGAAGAAATAAGATTGATTATATCAAAGAACAAACAGCATGTAACTGTGAAGCAAGCTGTTATTCACCAGCCAGTCTTCAAGCGTGGCTAGTTGTGACTCTGGGTAAATATATTATTGCAGGGCCGGGGAGTTAGCTCAGTGGTTCCGGCGCCTGTCTTGCAAGTGTAAGGACCCGGGTTCTATTCCCTGGTAACCACATAATACTGGGTGTGGAGACCCACACCCAGCAGCAACCAGTACCACCTACCACAGTGCCGGGCGTGGTGGCTCACGCCTGTAATCCCAGCACTCGGGAGGCAGAGGCAGGAGGATTGTGATGTGAGTTTGAGGCTGAGCTGAGGGCCAGTCTGAACCACAAAGCAAGACCCTGTCTCAAAAAACCTAAAAAAAATAAATAAATAAAATATATATATATTTTATATATATATATTTTAGTCATTTAAGTCATTTAAGTCATTTAGTCAAATAAATAAAATATATATATATATTTTTTTTTTTTGCAAAATTTGACCCCCAACAAACACTGAAATGCTCTCTTGTTCCCTATAGTGTCATTTTATTTCTGTCTGTGATTCACGAACACATCAAACTGAGCAAGACACTAAACAAAAAATGTTTACATGTTAGATTTATTTCCATCTAAAAATATTACAATATCTTCTGGCTTGATTCCCAGTGAACACCCATTTCTTATGTACATAAGATAGTCTCTCCCAAAACTGTTATTTTCTGTCTGAATATAAGAGCATTTTCAATTTGAGTCAAAATTTATTGTACTGGATGCTTCAAAATGTATCTTGGCTTCTGACTTGACTCTGTCATTTATTATTTTTGTAAACTTAGGCAGGCTACAAGATTGAATCTTAGTTTCCATGTCTGTAAAACAAAAGACTTGCACAGAATGATCTCTTAGTCTCCTTGAGGCTTTGATATTCATTGTTTCCTAAATACTACACAGAGGGCTGGGGATTTAGCTCAGTGGTTCTGGGGCCTATCTTGCAAACGCAAAGGCCCTGGTTCAATCCCCTGGTAACCACATACAATACTGGGCTTGGAGACTAACGCCCAGCAGCAATCAGTACCACATACCACAGTGCCGGGCGTGGTGGCTCACGCTTGTAATCCCAGCACTTGGGAGGCAGAGGTAGGAGGATTGCTGTGATGTGAGTTTGAGGCTGAGCTCAGGGCCAGCCTGAACTACAAAGTGAGACCCTGTCTCAAAAAAAAAAAGTACTACACAGAAATTCAGTATCCTCTAGCAAATCTCCCCTCACCTGTCAATCCATCCACATAAAATTTTACATGAAAAGTGTAATGTTACAAGCATATATTGATATAATGTTTATACCTTTTGGATGCTATTAGATAGCAAATAAATAATTTACTGAATTAAATAATTGAATAATTGAATCAAATACATAATAACTGAATCAAATAAATATTTGAATCAAATAAATAATATGAACTCACTCAGTTGTATACTGTAGAGTTCAAAAAGTAATAAGAATTTCCAAAAATGCACCAATGATGCAGGATTATGCCAATACTGCCAAGAACAGAATACATGCCAAATCTTAAAAATAATGTAACCTTTAAATTTGAAATTAGAGGGGAAAATAAAGCCAATACAATAAGTCTACAATATTTATTTTAAGTGTAAGTTTAAGTTTTCCACATGGAAAGCTGATAGTGGTGCTGTAACCTCAAGTGACAATGGTTAAAGGCTAGGGTGACTGTGCTAGCCGCTACATCCAAACTAGCTGTGTGTCCTGCCCTCTGTGCCCAGTGCCTTTTCTTAGGGCCTGTAAGTGGCTTACACCAAACAAACACCTACCCAACCCCACCCCAAAGGCTGAGGTGACATAGGCACAGTCCTGTTTCTGAATGCCTTTAACTCTAGGTTCCTTTCACACACACAAGATATCCTTGGCACTGAATATGTCCATCAGAAAGAATCATCGTACTGAGTAACTAGTGTGGGCAGGTTATTCGGAGGTGATTGTAATCACGAGGGATCTAAACTGATTATAATTGGATGTGCATTACTGGGGTGGGATAGAGACAGCAGCGGGAGTAGGTGAAAGCGGTGGATTGTAGAGTCATCACTTTGACCCCTGTGTGTGTTCAGCAGCCCTTCCTTTCATGTCTCTCCCTTTATCTCTGCTGTCCAGGTGCCATGAACTGAGCAGCTTCTTCCTGCCCCATCCTGCTGCTACAGTGTCCTGTTAATGTGGACTGCTGACCATTGGCTGGGATTCTGGACCAAAGTAAACATTTCCTCCTTTAAGTTATTTTTCTCAGCCATTTGGTCACAGTGATTAAAAAAACAAAAGCACAAATGACTAACAAGTAACTCCCTTGAACTTTATTTGATTTAGAAATCCAATAGTAAGATGGGAAAACTTCCTGGCTGATCCTCATGCATATCATATGAGTTTTCTTTTAATGTTCCGGGATGCTTGTGGACCTGGAGAGAGCCGAGGTGGGGGAAGAGGACAAGGAGAAGGAGCGCTCTGAAGTAGATCTTTAAGGCCAGTGTGAACCGAGGGCCCGTGGACGGAGAGAACTGGCCATGCAGAAAGTTCATTTGGAGACCTGGCCATTTGAGCTTCATTCTTAAGGCAACTACCGGAGCTTGGAGACCGGAGCAAGTGAAGACACTTTAGATTTATTGTTTAGAAAGAGTGCTCTGGCCAAAATGTCAAGAACTAACTAGATGAACCTTAGGGTGCAGCTCAGGATCCATAAGGAGATTGTGAGCAATTAAGTGGAACTGTGACCTAGACAAGGGCAGGGACATGTTAGTGGGGACAACAAAGTGTGTTAGGAAAGCACTCTTGAGAAGTTAAGGGACAGTAGAATTGATGAAGAGAAGAAGTCCCAGAAAAATAAAGTAGCATCAGTAGCTTTTCTCATAGAAAATTGAATTGTGTGAGCTCCCACTGGGACAATGAACAGAGATAATAATTTAGTTCCCTTGCTTATAGTGTGGAGATTGCAGTGCACTTAATACATATTTATTGACTGTATATTGTGTATAAAACACAAACACTCCACAGACTTGATGATCTTATAACTTCTAGCATAATGGTGGAGATTAAAGCACTAAATGGAAGCATGTGGTAAGCTGAGATCATCAATTCTAATTGTGAAAATGAGATCACTCCAGAATGAAATTGTAAATGTATCTGCATGGCAGCTACATGCCTCTGAGAAATCACGTAAGTCACTGAAAGCCTGATTTGCATGTCTTTATCTGGGTTCTGTGGAGGGTTACATAAATAAACACTGTGAACTGATGGTAATCGCTATATCGCTCAGTGCTCCAAAGCACAATTATACTCTTGTGTAAAAGCACAAATATTTAGATTGTCAGATGTTTTGTTTAATAAAAGGGATATGTCTGTTCCTGGAAGGAGGTACTAAGAAACTTATGGAACAGGCACAAGTTTTATGTGAATTTCTGATCATGAACAAATCAACCCTTGTACAATAGCAAGAAGATGATGCCGCTAAACTCAGCTAACAGCTTTTTATAGTTTTATTTACTGCTGCCATGAAGTAAAAAAATTGAAATACTTAAAGATATCTTTTGATTAAGAAAGCAAAAACATGTTGTATTCTCTTCTATAGCACATGAAAATGTGAGACTGCTATGAAATTCTTATTGTAGTCCATAGCTAATTCTCATAATTATAAAACAAACTCTTCTTTCAGAGTAGATTCATTATTAGATATAGCCAAATCACTATTTAATGTGACTACTACAAACATGATGATATAATTAAACTTCCTTTTAAACAACACTGAGGCAAAACAACTATTTAAATATACATATGGATAGGAGTTTTTCTTTAATATTTACTATCTCTAAGAATCTCACATTTAACAAAATAAATAGGACACAGAAATCTGATCAATAACAATGTCAAGAAGACCATGTTTTGAGTTATTTTTTTCAGTTTTTCTCTCCACAGGGATAAAGATATTCTCTGACACTTAATTCTAGGCTTCCTCTTTGACCAAGGCAGCCAAATTCCTCTTCAAGGACACTGAAGACTTTTGTGATTAACACTCTCACCCAGCACTTTGAATACATTCAAGACAAAAGAATTTTTTAAAATGAACTTTGTATTAAAACTGGCATCTAAACATACCATGCTGGAAAGCAAGATAGCCCTTACTCTAGAAACTGAATAGATCGAGAAGCTGTGTTTTCAATCATCTGCTTATAACTTATTACCAGAACTTCAGATTATTGGTGCAAAGGCTGAAAATTGTCCAATTCATATGCCAAACTACATTTGAAACACTTTCCTTTGTGGTGGACACCAATAAAGAAAATTGTGGCAGTATTTCTAAACATGTTCCTCTTCATCATTGAAGCTGATTGCTAACACTGGCAAAGCCCTCTGTTGGAAAAATAAGATTCTACCAAGGATTTTTGTAAGTGAGTGAGTCATTGTCTGCCCTCTGCACTTCAAAGAACAGGACGACTTTTGCATCCTGGCTAGTTTAGCTTGTAATTTAAAGGTGAAAACAATGTTTCTTTACTGTTCTGAAAATATTAGAGTTCTTAAAAGTTAGAGCCGATCAATGCTGTGCATGATTTATAAATGGAATAAAAAAGCTTGGTTGGTAGGGCATTACTTTATACAATGGTGTATTGAACATTTAAGCCTCCCATTGAGAAATACTATTCAGAGCAAAAGCGTTATTCCAAAGAGTTGCAGTTTATGGTGATGCACTTGGTTATGCAAGAGCTCTGTGCTGGAGGTGTATCTTTTACTTGTGAACAGAAATCTGTTCACAGCCTACCAAATAAGGTGCGATTCTGACTTTTATCTCATTGTTGTACATGTGTTTCCATAAATAGTGATTCCTTTCGTAAATTGGGAAAAGAAAATTAAACCCTGGAAATGATTCTTTCTTTGAGGGTCACTGAAAGAATTAATTCTTCCTGGGGGTAGCCAGAATAGTATTAGCAAATGCTTTGAAGAAGCTTATTCTACTTCACATGGTGACTGCATTTTTTAAGATTTCAATAGAGAACATACCTGATTATGTAATGAGTAGAGAAAAAGAATCAGAACTAGAAATGAAGTCTGAAGATGTGACTGACCTGCTACAATCCCATGTTAAGACTTTAAAGAATGCAGAGTTGCTTTTGTATTGATAAACATAAATTAAACAATTTCTTGAGATAAGAATCTACTCTAGGCAGAGATGTTGTGAACATAGTTGAATGACAGTATGAGATTTAAAGTTTTACCTAAACACACTTGATAAAGTAGTAGCGGGACTAATTTGGGGAGGACTGATTCCAGGTTGCGGAGAAGTTCTAATGTAATAAAATGCTATCATGTTTCTTCAAGTGCTACAGAGATGTCCTTTATGGAAGGAAAGGTCAACAGCCACAGTAAACTTCAATACTGTTTTAGTTCAAAAAATTTCTGTGGCCAGTCTTTGGCAACTACTACTCAGATGAGTCAGCAGACATCCAAGTTGGCACAAGAAAATTACAATTCATTAAAATCTCAGGTGGTTGTTAGCATTTTAATAGTGAAATATTAGTTTTATGCTTAGCTGTTTGAAGATAATAGCATAACACACTCGATAGATTATAGTTGCATCTAACTTTTCTATTAATCAATAAACAACAACAACAAAAAAATGATGTAACTCAACTTTTAATATTATTTCTTTTATTTCATACTCTGGAATAGAACCTGTCTCAGAATTACACCTTTATATGTCCTCCAGGAAGAGGATAAAGTCATGGAAGAGCATGTCATATTTGCCTCTTTTGAGTATCCACTTGAATACATTGCAGAGAGCATGTTAATCTTTAAAGTGTTTTAGTCAGCCTTTATTCATTATAACAAATGCATAAAACCATCAACTTATCAAGATAAGAGGTTCACTTTGCTCACAAGGATTTCAGAACATGATCAGTTGGGCTCATTGATTATTTTTTTTATTTTAATGAAATCTTTATTGATACATTATGTATACACATCATGATTGCATTCCACAATGAGAATTTGTACCAGAATATGACACAACTTAATTCTCATTTTTTCCATAGTCCTACCCACCCTACCACCCCCCATATACATAAACTTTGTTTCCTTAATTTTTTGCAATAATCTCATTATTTTTTCCCTTCATCCTGCTTCACTTTGAGTATTTTCTATTTCACAATATATAACATACAATTATAGGACTCATTTACATCTTTATTTTCTCATACCAGAGAAAAGATGTGATATTTACCTATCTGTGACCTATTTATCTCGCTTATGAGGATATCCTCAAGGTATGTCCATTTCAGTATAAATGATTCAAATTTATAATTTTTTTATTGCAGGGTAATACTCCATTCTGTAGAAAAACCATAGCATTTTTATCCAGTCTCCAACTGGTGGACATTTGGGTTGTTTCCAAAATGTAGGAATCACAAACTGAGCTGCTATAAACATGGGTGCACATATGTCACTGTGATATGAGTCTTTTAATTCTTGTGTGTATATACCTAGCAGGGCAATGGCCGGGTCAAATGGGACCTCCAATTCTAGCTTTTTGAGGAATCTTCAAACTGATCTCCACAGGGGTTGTATGAGTCTACAGTCCCACCAACAGTGGAGAAGGATTCCTTCTTTTCTGCAGCCTTGCCAACATTTGTTGCTGGATAACTCTGAAATGGCAGCCATTCTATGTGGAGTGAGATGAAATCCCAGTGTTGTTTTCATCTGCATCTCTCGAATGACTAATGATGTTGAGCATTTCTTCATATGTTTCTTAGCTGCTCTTACTTCTTCCTCTGAAAAATATCTATTCATTTGAGATGCTCATTTTTGAATTGAGTCTTTATATTTGGGTGGGATGATTTTTTTTAGCTCTTTATATATTTTAGATAGTAGCCCTTTGTCTGAGGAACAGCTGTTAAAGATTTTTTCCCACATTGTTGGTTGCCTTTTTGCTCTGTTGCTGGTTTCTTTTGCTGTGCATAAGCTTTTTAAAAGAATAAGGTCCCATTTGCTGATTTCTTCTGCCAATTCCTGTGCTATAGAGGTTTTGTTCAAGAAGTCTTTTCCTAAGCCAATGTCTTCAAGAGTTTTACCTAATCTGTTTTGCAGCAGGTTTAGACTGTGTGTTTTAATATTTATGTCTCTTATCCACTTTGATTTTAGCTTGGTACATGGTGAAAGAGCTAGGTCTAGTTTTAGTCTTTGGCAAGTTAAAGCCCAGTTTTTCCAGCACCATTTGTTAAAGAGGCTATCTTTCCTCCATTGAGGATTTTTGGCTCCGTTGTCAAAGATGAGGTGGCTCAGTGTATCTAGAGTAGTTCCTGGATCTTCTAGTCTACTTCACTGATCCTTGGGTCTGTTACTTTGCCAGTACCATGCAGTTTTTATCATGGTGGCTTTATAGTATAGTTTCAGGTTCAGGGTTGTAATACTCCCCCCCCTCCCGTGTCCTTGTTTCTTAGAATTGCTTTTACTATTCTAGGTCTTTCATAGTTCCAGATGACAGTTTTGATTTTTTTCTGTAGATCTGTGAAGTATGATGTTGGGATTTCAGTCGGGATTGCATTGAATCTGTATAGTAGTTTGGAGAGTATAGCCATTTTGATGATATTGGTTCTTCCTACTCAGGCGCAAGGTATGTCTTTCCATTTTTTGATGGATTCATTGATTTTAATCCTTCAATGAGCCAGCACATCAGGGCGAGAGTGTCCTGTGGTCATGGTGTAAATCCAGTCACCTCATGGCCGGGAAGCAAAGGAAGGAGGAAGAAGGGAGCAGACTTCCTCTCTACCCTTTGAGCAGTGTCTACAGTGACTTCCCCCCTTCCTTCCAGCCCCACCTCTTACTCCACCACCTCTCAGTATTGCCCAGGCACTATTTGGGAGTGAAACTATAGGAGAGAGTACAGACAAGTGACAGTGATCATAATAATATTCAACAATTATTAGTATTTAAGGCTTTTTCTTTACTAATCTATATTAATAGGTCATGAAAATTATACATTACATAACACTTTAGGAAATAATTTTAATAAACTGTGGTCTCAGTACATTCAGTTGTCTACAATGAAATACTGTTTATTAAGTGGTTCATAAACAACAGAAGTTTATTGTTCTGGAGGCTGAGAGGCCCAAAATGATGGTGTCATAGGATCCTGGTGCCAAGGTTCCTAGATGACTCCTTCTCGAAAGGTTCTCTCTCTTGGTGGAAGGGGCAAGGAGCCTCCCTCGAGTTCACTTATCAGATTAGCTAATTATATGTAAAAATTCTCTGTCTCTAGCTTAATTACATTCCAAGTAGCCCCAATCCTCACCCCTTCAACTTAGGATTTAGAATTTTAGAAAACAAATTTAGTGAAGGCATGAATATTCAAACTATTGCAGTTTTTCAACAATTACTCTTTGTTCCAAGTCAAAGGTATGTCTTTCTTATTAAAAGGTTTTATTTTATACATTCACCAATATCCCTGGACTCAGAAAACAGAATGACAAATTCTGAATGAATATATGATATAATGTCTACAGTAGCAATTGGTCAGGACAATAATATGCAATACAATTGTAGCCAGGTAGATGCTGACAAAACAATTAAACAAACAAACAAACCACAAAGAATCCTGACACAAGCTACCTTTGGATGCACACCTGGCCTTTTTCTGCTTTGCACTGAATATAACTGCAAGCTCTGGATGGAAGGCTCTGTAGCCTCCTCCTATTACTCTTAAGCACAAATGGCAACACACTGAAGAAATGGAGACAAAAAAGCAGAAGTAGAGAGCAGGGATACACAAGGAGGTCACTGACTGATGTTACTCAGTAAAGAAAACAGTGATTTCAAGTTGTGAAAATAGTGGGTGACCACATATTTAATAATGTCAACTCCTATGTTTGGACTCAAGCTGGCCTGTTTAATTAGGTGTAATAGATTATATTTTTGTGATTTATCACAGTAGTTGATATAGAATATATAGGTGCAAATGAAAGGAAAATTATATTTTCCCTCTACAATAATTAAGATATATAAATATATGTATACACATCTTACTTAAGATATGTATATATCTTAAATATATCTTATTATGTATGTATATATAAACAGTTATTTTACAAATTTAGTAATAGAAACAAGAAAATACATTAGGATATACTTTCAGACTTTACTACAGATGGAAAAGTAAAATTTGGACATGAACTTTAGAAGATACAGGTTTAAGACTATATCTATCTACATACCCACCTATTAATCAAATATATATTCCATTCTCAAGATAGTTTTGTGGAGGAGAGTGTGGCAAATTGAAGGAAGATGCAGACAGTTTGCAGCAGTAATAAGTGAGATGGAAATACAGGAGAGAAAAATAGTTCAGGAACTAGAAGGACAAGGGAAGTTCTAGTCAGGCTCAAAGATGGGCCAGGGCACAAGGTTTGTCTTCAGGAAAACAGGATCTGGAGCCTCATCCTTTTAAATTAGCAATTGCATTAAGGTTATGTCTGGAGTCAAGGGAATTTAGTGTTTAGAACTTTTGCATTTAAGGGTTGAAATATAGATATTTAAGCCATGTGGTAAATAAGGACATAGGAATTATGAAATTAGAGAATTGTGATACACAGTACCAGATATTCTGTACAGTATAAGGTTTTGTACAGTATATTATAAGAAAAGGATACAGAGGATGAAGGAGTATTTCTCTGGATGTAAATTGTGCAAACTGTATTGTGCTTAAGAGAAGCACTTTGGGCCAGTTGAGGTGGTGCCTGGTTGTAATTTCACCACCTTAGGAGGCAGAGGCTAGAGGATAACAAATCCATTCTAAGTCTGGACATCTGATCAACTTTTTGAGATCCTGCCTCAAAATGAAAAAGAGCTTGTATCTCCAGGTGAAAGCCCTAAACTCAGTCTTCAGCAACACACACACGCACACACACACACACACACACACACACACAAGAGCAAAAGCACTTCACAATCCATTTATTGTGTTTTGTGCGTGTTTCTTAGTTTTGCTTTTTGTTGTTGTTGTTATTTTGATTAAAAACAGGACCCACATTTTCTTTTATTTCTTCAGACCAACTGATCTTATTGTATCAGCCTCTTAGGTTACTGGACCTCTCAATGGAAGGCACTATGTACTGTTACTTTTGAGAATAATGATGATGATGTGGTTCCAACAAATATTGCATAAATATACTTTTTGGAGTACCAGAGAGAAAGTGAACTTATAGAGTTCATTGGAAATATTTTTAAAATGCATGGAAAGACTTAAACACAAGAGTCTACTGCCCTAAGCACTTTGTGCAGACTTTTCTCAACAAAATACTCTGGTTCTCAGATGAGGAGGTAGCAGGTTAGAAGCAGCCTCTGAGCCTTTTTCAGGGTTTGGTTCCTTTTATAGCTGCCTTTCTCAGAGGCTGTCAGTTGTTCCATGATCTCTACCCAGAAGCCTTCTGGCCTAGAAATGGGCTTGTTCAAATTGAAACATTCAAAGCATGTGGTTAGTTTTCTATCACTGATAATGCCATTTTAATTAGTTTTAATAACACTTCTTTCCAGAATGTCCTACCCTAATAACCATTAGGACATATTCTCTTCAGGAAAAAAAAAAAGTATTATCTTCATTTATTTTTATTGGATTGCCTTTAAATATGTCCCATAGACTCAATTGTTTTGCTTTTCTGACTGAGGCTGCCCCACTATGGACACACATCACTGAGTCTGAACACTGCTTCTAATAGCACTTCTGTATTCAGTAGGTGGATTTTAAATTTATTTGCACCATTATCATGCTAAACTGGTCATTAGATTGGAGACAGAGCCTAAAAATTGCCTCACACTACAAACAAATGGGGAGACTCAAATTTTAAATCATTTAAATTGGATAGGATTGCATATTAAGTTTTCTAATGTGGAACTCTAATTAGTCTCTAATGAGGAATCAGGCTACAAATATATTTTTAAAAAAGGTTCTGAATGGAGACACTATTCTTTCAGGGTCAGTACTGATGTTTTACCTTTATTTGTTTCTATGCTTGACAGTGAAAATAAAGCTTTAGTACACACTGGGCAAAAGTGAATGAATCGACACTTGTAACCAATAAGTAAGTGAGCAGATACCTCAATACTTTATAATATATAGTGTGGAGCATACGATTTTGTCTTTTGACCTACTAAGCCTATCAGAGGAGACTGGAGAAGTCTGAAACCTTATCCAATAAAACCACTTTGGAAGGAACTCATGCTCACAACAAAAGTATGAAATCTCACAGGCTCTGAAAGGAATATGTTTATGTCAGCTCTTTTAAAAATAGTAAGACAAAATGTCCATGTTAATAAAGTAAATTTACACAGCTCTCAGCACTTCATCCGAGGCATTTAGCATGAGTAACATTAGAGGTAGAACTTTGACAAGTTGAATTTTTGGTTCTCTATCAGTAACATGAAAAAATGACATAATTACATGGGTTCTTACTAAAATATTCAGTTTGTACTTTACCCAAACTAATTATAAATACAGAAAAGCTGAAATAGAATTTTTTCAAACTATAATTCCTTAAAGACTCACAGTTTTGTCTTTATGTCACCACACATGAGAATTGCATACTTGCTGAATTCAGGGCTTCATAGCAACTGTGGCTCTTCTTCCTTTTAACTCTCATACATAGCTACATCAGTCAAAAAGAACTAATTAGAAATAGAGAGCGAATCAGAATTGAGATGATCAGATTTAGCAGCAAAATCGTCATTTGATAAAGATATAATTCATACAAGGTAACTTTAGTTTCTGGAATTCTATATGTATTACTAAACTAATTTATTCACACAACAAATGTTTATCAGTGACTATGATGTATCAGTTAACACTGGAGGAATGAGGGATGCAGAAATAATATAATAAATTTATAAATAAATAAATAAGAGATTTTAGACTAAAGTAAAATCTCTTCTATACCACATTGTATTGGGTTAATTGAATACATAGAAGAACTAATTATATAGAGCATGGAACACTGTGCTTGAAGGTAAAGAGAGTTTCTGTTCCAAGACCATTTATATTTGAGCAAAAGGAAACCTAAGGTTGAACAGCCCAAGAAGAAAGCAATGGGACAGAGCCTAATGAAATTTGAAGCAAAACTTCAGCTGAAAGCCAAGCTTAAAGGGCCAAAAATGTAGTTTATAATAATACTGGTCTGTCTGCAAAAGTTGAGAAGAGGGCAGTTGGACTGTCTTGACCTGAGTTCCAAGTGAGGCACAGCATAGTGTGGTTAAGCTTCATTCACAGACTTGCTCTCATGGGTGTGAGGGTAAAGAAATAGCTTGAGCTTCACATTTTTCCAAACTGTGCTGTAGAGGGATTATCTTCCACTCACTTATTACAAGATTACAATTAAGATCAGCCAAACACAATTTACTTATCACATAATCAACCATTAAATTGTACATAGTAGGAAATAAATGTCTGTTACTTAAGGACAAAATAAAACCTAAATACAAAGTAGGTCTCTATGCCTAGAAATTCAGAGGTTTAATGAACATGTGTGAAATAGGAACTACAAATAGTTCATGAGTGAAGTGCAATTAGAAGTCACAATTTTGTGCAGTTTCCACTAAAAATTGTAAGTGCAATTTTGAAAAGTAATTTCAGTGGACGATGATATCAATTATCACAGAGATGTTAGTTAGAAGAAGACTTGTTTTAAATTTGATGATCCAGCTCTCCTGAGGTCAGGGAAGCTATTTTGAGAAAATTGAGGGGGAAATAATCAGCAAATATAAACTATTTCAACAACCTTTGCTGTGGGGGAAAAGGGAGAGAATGATACCTCAGAAATGTACAGTCGACAGAGCACATTCCCCATGCCAGCTTTTTTCTGCGATGCCCAGATGAACATGTGCATGTAGAAGAAAAAAATAGCTGAAGGGTTAAAAGGAAAGGAAGGGGTGATGGACTGAGTCACTGATGGGAGGTGATTTCTGGAAGAATTGAGACTCGGAGCACAGATGAAGGAATTCACTTTGAACAGGAAAATGAAATGATCCAAACATGCTGTGAAAATGCACCCGGCTTTGATGATATTCTTTCAGCAACTGCAGGAATAATACTCAGTTCTCTTTTGTTATTTACAATGAAAAGAGAAAAGTACCGATCTGATCCTGAATTGGTTGTTTTCTGTGATCTCAGTGAGAAATGGCTCCACGGGGTCAGTTATATCATTCCCGTAGTCACCCTGGAAATGGACGCTTCTGTGAAACTCTGCTTTCTCCTTCTGCCCACTGCAGGCTGCAGGATGAGAAAAGCTAATCTTTTTCAAAGCCCTACCTCTGTCAACAAGAAAAAAAGATCAAAAGTGACTTGATCTATTCTCATTCCTTTACCACGACTATCTTCTCAAAGCTTTCTGAATGAAGCTGGGTTTTATTTTGTTCTATGTACATTAATATTTCAACCTGATTCTAAATCAAAATTTTCAAACTTGTTAGGTGGCTGCCCATCATGTTTTAAAAAATAACTAGATGAATCCAAATGCAATATCACATAAAAATGCAAGTGAAGAACTATACTCCTCTTTTAAGTTTTTTTTTTTTGTTGTTGTTGTTGTTTTTTTTTCCTTTTTCGAGACAAGGTCTAGCTTTGTAGTTCAGGCTGGTCCTGAACTCAGCCTCGAACTCAGCAATCCTCCTGCCTCTGCCTCCCAAGTGCTGGAATTAGAAGCATGAGTCATCATGCCCAGCACCTTGGTATGTGGTATTGACTGCTGGTGGGCGTGAGTCTCCACATCTGGCATTGTTGTATGTGGTTCCCCGGGATTGAACCAGGGATTTTGTGCTTGCAAAGCAGGTGTTGAAACTACTGAGCTAAATCCCTAGCCTTTTTGGCTTATTTTCATTTTTATAGGCATCTGTCATTACTTAAGCTATTAGTAAGTTTTGTATTTATCAATACAAAATGTGTTCATAGCTACTATTAATATAAAGCAAACAAAATAATCACTTGGAAAAATGTAATTATTCATATCTGATCTTAGAGATGTTTTGTCATTCATTAAACTTTACACAATCTTTTAGGCTTTTCTTTGAATGTTAACAGTGCTCTTGAATAGACAAAGAACCTCACAGAATGTAGAATATTTGCAGAACAGAATCTTTACACTCCACAAAATTTAGAACTATCTCAAAATCATTAGTTGTGTTGAAAATAAAATATGCAGAATGTTATAACTTCTATGGAAATTGATTTTTTTCTTTAAAATTTTTAATTAAAAAAATAATCTGTTGATCCTAATTTCTACCACTTTGGCTAATCTTTCTTTCCCATTGGGAGAATCTTATTACACAGTCAATACTATGATTGGGCCCAGCTTTCCTGCCTACAGATGGACTTGGGACCTTATTATTCTCTGCACCTCCAGTAGCAACAGGGACTCTGGTGGTCCCACAAGCTGTTATGCACCAAGGCATAACTATACGAGGATGTGCATCTACATAATTCCTCAAAGACTGTTGCCCTGCCCTCTGGGTCTTTTGAGTATTTTTCACTCCAGCTGTGCATAATAAAAGTTTGGCAAAACCTCTTTGCTACCCAGAGTAGCATGGATTAGGCCTGAGCTTAGCTTTTTTTCCCTAAATCTCATTTCTATTTATTAATTAATTCACCTTGTACTGTTGGTGTCGAGCTCACATAAGGCTAGAACTTAACTGCAGAAGTTCTGGTAACTTCCCTTTCCCCTGTTCCCTACACTTTCCTAACTTTCTGGTACTCTTTCTTTAATTCTTTCTCTCTCTCTCCCATTCATTTCTCATATGAGGTGAAAGAGTCCAACATGTGTTTCATATCTTGATGATCTGCTTTACCATAAACCCAAAGCAATAAGGAAGCCAAATACAAGCTTAAATTTTTAAAACTATGAGAGAAAACAAAGCACTCCTCATTTTAATTTGATTATCTAAGATTTTAAGTAGACTAATAAAATGACTTTAGTTTTGATAGTGTTTCCCACAAGTCCCTTATGATACTCTAAGAAATAGAAATATTATCCCATATGCAATGTTAACTCACTGTCAAAAAGAAACTCTACAATAGTTTGGAAGATGGAGGGAATTACTTAGAGTTGCTCTGAGATGAGTTTTGTCTTCTTAAAATAATGAATATAAAACTAATTAATGTGTGGTACATACTCTACATAATAAATGAGCACAGTATGTATCAGTGATATGTGATAACAAAAATGTGTATTAAAAATAAAGAGAATAATAAGAGAAATTAAAATACTAATTCTTTTTATTTGATCATTACAGAATGCATACATGAATCAGAATATCACACTATATCCCACAAATATTTACAATTTTTTTTGTTAATCAAAGACTGAAAGATAGTAATGAGCGAAAAGGAGGAATAACATGAAATGGTATTTAATCTGCCCATTAATCCACATGTGATTGCAAATGACATATCTGAGTCCCTTCCATTTCTATGGATTGATAACATAACCTGTGCATGCTCCACTGCCTACATCACATCTACCTTGCTCAGATGTGGTCTGCATATGCTTGGTTTTGAGCTCTTGTGCAATGTGAGGACACAGTAAAGAGCAAAATGAAGACTCCACACTTAAGAAGTTTATCTTCCAAGGTGAGACAATCACTAATTAATGAAATGTGTCAGTAGATAGCAAGTGAAAGGCAACGAGTAGTACTGGACTGAGCAGAGCAATGTAAGGACAACAGAATGATAGAATATGCTTTTGTATGGGCTGGACAGAGGAATCTCCATGTGAATGAACTTCAGAGTAGAGAATGATGCAGAAGAAGCAGTCATGAGTGAACCAGAGGCTCTTGGAGAAGAGGTTGTAGCAGAAGTTCAAGGGCAGAAGAATTGACCTTCTGTAAGAGACACTGTTAACCTAGACGTTAGAGCAAGTCATCTTGGAGATGACTACACAGGGAAGGGAGTTCTGGGGAACTTACCCATTGTAACTTCCCAATCTCATAGAATGAATTCAATGAGTTGTAATAGAAGAATCAAACGTCATCATCTGTGGGTATGGGGAAACCAAGAGAAAGCTGTGTTCTAGATGTCAGGTGAAGACCATGTTTCTAAGAGAAGGAATGATCCTCCTCTGGCTTACATCTAAAGAATGTTTTAAAGACTCATATATTAATGATTTGACCCCAAATACAATGGTCAGAGGTAATTGGACCATGAAAATGCTGATGTCATAAACAGATTAACTCACTGAAGAGTTCTCAGCTGAAGGGGCACTGAGACGATGGGAAGCAGCTAGAGAAGTAAAGTCAAGAGAGTTTGTCTGTAAAGGATATGTCTTGTCTCTGACCTATCCTGCGCCTTTTCTCTCTCTACTTCATGCAGATACCATGTAATAGCTCAGAATCCCTGTGCTAGGAGTCTGGGTGCAGACCAGCACTGGGGTTAGAAAAATAAACAGCTTATGAATACAACATAATAATGGGAGGGACCTATTCTATTGCTGTGAACAAACACTGAGATACTAAGAGCTATTGAAGAGAGGGTATTGCCCAAAGATATTAAACCAGAAAATGAAGATTATTAACAACAGCCCACCTGTTGTTCTGTTCAACACAAATGTCAAATGATAAGATGAAGTATTCAGATTTTTTCAGTGAAAGAAACAATGTTAACATTAATCAAGGCTCTTTCATAGTTTAGAATTATCATTGAAGAAAGAATAGATGAGAATAACAGAATTGCTTTGGTACCCTTGAATCATTTGCTGGAGAATATTACTCTAATTCTTTTTAAAGTATTAGAAAGATAGATTTATGCAAGTGTAACCTCATATGAGAATATTGTATAAATATATCATAGTTTATAGATAGCATAAATATAAAATAAAATATTAAGATATACATAATAGTTTCATCATTTTTAGTAAATCATGGTGTTGTGCACCATGATCATGTTTCAGATTTTGAGAACTGTATGACCTCAAAACACCCCTTCTTCTGTCTTCTCATACAGGCTTTACCCTCTTCCCTTGTTTCCCCCTGACCTCTCTGTGTGTACCATTTCTCCAGGACAATTCACACACATGGAGAAATAAAATAGCTCTTTCGTTCTTTCACTTAGCAAATATTTCTAAGATTGAAGTTTACTGATATCAATAAATAGTCTCTTTTTAATACTAACTAGTCCACTGACTATATATTGCAAATTTAGAGATACATGCTATTGTACATGTTGGAAGATACGTGTTGATGTCCAATTTGAGCCCATGCTGAATGATATGTACCTTAAAGTGTTCAAAGCCTTTTGACCCTCAGGAGTTCCTCAAAGATCAACATTCTAAATGTAGTTGGAAATATTTTTTGAGCTAATTAAGTCTTGACACTGTTAAGGTATCATTTCTGAAAAGCACAGTCAATAAAGTTTACAAATATGCATAAACAGAGTTCAAATGTTTAGACATTAATAAGTATGGGATAGCTTACATGGAAGGGCTGAAAGTGCAAGGTTTAAAATTTTTCTTACTATTGTACCAAATAATGTGGCATATATGTGTACATTTACAGACAAAGGACTAAAGGCCATATTCTTTATGAAACTCTTTATTGAAAGTTTTCTTTAATTCTACTTGAGATGTGATTAACCTCTTCCATCAGGATTGCTAGCATTCAAAAGCTTCTCACCAATGAGGGATTCTCCAATATATGGGAAGCATGTTATTATGATCTAATATAGAAAAAGAGCAAGAATGTCCCTTCCATCCTCACCCTTGCTTCCTAAGGAGCAGGGTCTCAGTATGTTCTAGTAGGAAGTCTTTCCTACTATCCTTCATCTAGCATGAGTATAAGAATGCAGCCACAGGCAGGATTGCTTATGAATACTGGACAGAGATAAGAATTCACCCTCCCTGCATTCTGTACTAAGAGGTACTGGTGGCTACTGCAGGCGAGATTACACCAAGTGTCCGACAGTGACTTCAGCTTGAGCCAGCTCTCTAGAGAACAGTGTTCTATTCATGCATTAACCGCCTCCCACCTCTTGCTTTCCAAGTCTGATCTCCAGCCTTTTCAGTTTATGAGATCAAGCAGTTGTCTTCCTGGTAAATGCACTATTTTTTCCACCTAAGTTTGTTTCTATAGTCTAAAACAAAGAAACTTACCCGTGGAAGAATAATATATTTATATGCAGAGTTTCATGTTCTGATTCATCTTGCTTGTCACAAGCATATGTGTGAGCTCTGCATGTGTACAACTCAGTGTATGTAACTTATATGCTGCATTTATGTGTGTATGAGCATATATCTATGTGAGATGTGTGTGTTTGTGTGGACAGGTGTGGACTTGGGTGTGTTTGTGAGTGCTATTGTTGCTAAGTTGAGTTGTTTTCACAAGTTTATTGATACTTTTCAAGTGTACATTATGATCACATTCATCATTGGCAACTGCACCTGAACACGACATATCTTGGCACTTGTTTTTGCCCATTCACCTTCCTTCCATTCCAACCCTCCACTCTGCCTTGTTTACAAAAGCTTCATCTCCATCTATTCCCTTCTTTTCTCATTTTCTCTTCTGTACTTTCCCCAACCCCTCTTCCTACTACTTCCCCTTTCGCTTTGAACTTTTCCTTCCTTTAGGAAGAAAATCAGTTAATTGACTTTATTTGCACTGTCTCCTTAGTCTCATTTACATTAATTTCAGCTCTGATCTTTATAATTTCCATCCTCATATGAACTTCTGGCCTCACTAGTTCTTTTTCTAGAAGCTGGAGGTGCAACATTGGGTTGTTAATTTGAGCTCGATCTCTTTTCCTGATGTAAGAATTCACTGCTATAAATTTCTCCCTTAGAATTGTTTTCATTGTGTCTCATAAATGGTGACATGTTGTATTGGCATCATTACTTAATTGCAAATATTATTTAATTTCTTCTTTAATTTCATCTGTTACCCATTGGCTGTTCAGATGTTATTTAATTTCCACCTGTTTATGCAGTTTTTGTGGTTTGTTTTCGCTGTATATTTCCAGTTTCTGTTCATTGCACTTGGTACATGTAAGTGATATTATTGAATATCTATTTTCTGTTCTCCCTTCCCTTGAACTCCAGGGTATATTGGAGGATGAAATATATGCTTTAATGTATGAGTCACAATATGTTGCTTTGTACACTTAGAAAGCATCAGGGGAATAAAAACAACCACTGACTGACTTATTTACCTCATTAGTTGTTTTCATGATACTCAAGTATATATTTTCATAAATTAATAATAAGGAAAGTAAAAATACACAAGAGGTGAATGTATTTGAGCTCATCTTTTACAACAGGATGTAGCTATACACAGATAATTATATTTGTTAATAGGTTTTATTGAAAAATTACCTTCTGTTGTTTTGTAACTTGATCACTCACTTTGATATTATTAGTTACATATTAATTATTAATATTATATTTTTCATTAAAATTCTACAGGTTGGTATGCTTATCTCATTTTTGTAATTCTAGTATACCATAGTTTAGCCATAATATTGCTGTTTAATATTGTCAAAATTATTTAGCCAGAAAAAGATTTTATGATATTAAATATATGAAACCCCACACAGGATTTATATTAAAGTTTGATATTATATCAATGAATTTCAGTTTCCCACCTAAAGAAAATCAGACAGTAGTAAAGATGAAGAAAGCATCATTTATAATATAGTGGCATAAATATATAATTCATTTGTGAATGATGACATTTAAGAGAACAGAGTAAAAGATTATAAATGAATTCACAGTGGGTGTTTGCACCAATGAAACTTTTATCTTTTTTTCCTGCATAGAAACTTGCTATTTTTTTGAGCATTTGTATTGAAAGATTTAAGTGATTGATTAAATAAACTACTTATTTTTAAAGAAAAGATAGCAAAGAGGAAAAATGTACATTACCATGCTATCATGTTTGCTGCTTAGAGCTAATCTTTGCTAGCAAAGTGGACAACAAATGAAGTAATATTTTTGAATGATTGTCTTAGTCATTTATTCCATAAAAAATGCATTAAGCAAAAATTAATACTGGTTGTCATTTTTATCTTGTTAGAACTTGTCGCTTAAATTATATGAAAAGAATGTGGGTTGAAAATAAAGTCATAGTGCCTAATTTCTTCAAGCAGTAACATTATTTTGCCATACTGCTTCCATCTGCAAGAACATCTTGTTTGGGAGGAAAACTTTTGTATCTACTCCTGACTTCCAATACTATTATTATAACAGTATTTTCTGTCTGATGAAAAGTTTTTCTGCCTAGTTTTTTTTTATTATTCCTCACTGGTTTTCATACTGCTTAATTATTTATCAAGAAAAATGTTATAGTTATTCATTTTCTCCCTTGGCATTAATATACAGAATAAAAATATAGAATATAATTATATTGTAGCAATAGAAGGTGGGACTCTGGAAAATATTTCCCAAATAGGATGACACTGTGTTAGTATTGTAGCAAAAAGTGTCTTCTCCATAAAAGACATATTTGTATTAGAAAATACATTTAAAGAATTTATTTGTACAGATTTGTCACTGAACTATATCAGATATTTCTTCCCCTCAAACATGAATGTACATAACATTTTATCACATACAAGTATTTATACAAATCATTTAACAAACCATGTGTAATGCCAGTTTTAGAAAAATCATACTTTTTGTAGACACAACTCTATCATCTATTGCAACTTCAGGATGTATTTCAGTGTAGCTAAAAGAATAGATATATAACATATTTCTGAGTAACTGTCTTCTAAAGATATATTTTGCAATAAAAAACATGTGCTTTATTTTGTTAATAATTGGGAGGAGCATTTATGATAGAAGTCTTAGAGGGGGACATTGAATACAGCTATTCCATGATACGGATTTACAGATATCCCTTGAACCTTCACTGGTATCAAAACCCAGAGTTTCACTAACAGGGGATAATTGAGACACACACTAAGCAAATTTCATAGAAAATGCCTCATTTCTTTTGTATGGATCAGCATCAGTAACTATTTAAACCCAGGAGAAAAGGATGAAATCGCACCATATTTGTTCAGAATTATTGACAATATGAGAAAGTTATTGTTAATTTCCATTGTCTTAGCTACAAATGTTAGCCTGGAATATTTTGTTACATTAAATATAACGTCCTATTCAAAGACATCTGTGAACAATACTACATCTAAGTATAATCTAAAAGATACTTTTAAGTCTTAAGTGTTCATAAACATTATTGGTCAGAGTACCAATTTGTAAACAAATTGTTTAGGATGCTGTTACAGTTTAGGTCTGGATGCCCCTCAAAGCCTCATGAAGTCAGAGATGGGTGAATCTGGAATATATGATGCTAGAATTAAGGGGTTGTGGTTACTAAGTCACTATAAAAGAGTCAGCTCTTTGGAATCACCCCAGTCCAGTAGTCTAGATGGGATTAAGTGGGTGGGAAGGTGTGGTGAAGGGCTCTTGTTGCTCTGCTACCACCTGTCCACCATGAACTGTTCTCCTCTGCAATGCTTCTCTGCCAGGCTGCCTTGCTTCAGAGCCCACTGATTATGGACTAAAATCTCTACAAAGTGTCAGGCAAATAAACCTCTCCTCTCTCACTCTGGGTGTTGGGCATTTTGTCTCAGCAATGAGAGAAAAGCATTTTCTGTTGGAGCTGCAGAGGGAAGACAAAGGTAGGACTAAGTGGGAAATAAGTGAAGGAAGATAATAATTTCAAATAGTGACAATTTTTCTCTGGGAAAACATAAAATGAAATGCAGTGGTGGAGATGAGGAAGAAGTCTGACAAATACAAGGTAGGTCTTTCATGGTTGAGCTTCTCTGAACAGTAGCTATTGAGGTAGGGTGTGAGAAGGGGAAGAAGCAAGGGATGCACAGATTTAAAAGGATATTTTAGGAAATGGGAAGGAAGAAGTGGAAAGATTTAATATAAGAATAAACTCATAAATTTAGAAAAACATGGTCACTCATTAAGTAAATAAAAATTAAATAAGGAGTAGTTGATTTGGCAGGATCCAAAAGACTAGAAGACATTAATCCCAGTGGTGAGGATTTTAGCAGAAAATCAGTAACATTTCATTTAATAACATCTCTTTTAAGATAGACAGCATACTAACATGACACATTTTATTATTGTGTGAGAGATGCAGAGGTATGCAAATGGGATCAAATCAGTAAGGATATTTAATGGGAAATTCATGGAAATGATAGTGAGTTGAATGACACTGGAAGCTCTGATGATGGAAAAAACGATGTGCTTTTGAGAATGGTGATGAAGCAGGCAAGAAAGAAGGCACTGCAGTGGGGGTGGAAGAAGTTTGGATTGTAGGTCGGCACTTGAAAAACTGAAGTAGAAGGATTGTGGTAGACAGCCTGTTTTTATATTTAGCTTACTGGGGACAGAAGAGTTTATTTTGTTGCTTTATAAAGGGAACAATTCAGGATAATGTGATTTTCTGCTAGATCTGAAGTAACTATGAAGTTTAGGGTAATGAATTCAGAGGTGTAGTTTTGCAGATCTTGACAAAGCTCAGAGAGGAGAGAAGGACTTTGCAGTAGTGGGAATGACAAATGGTGGTTAAAGTCATGAGACAGGAAGAGTCATGTGAAGGACCGTGCTGAAATGTGCAAAGAGCCAGGAGCTGGAAATCCTTTGAGGGAAAGTTACCTGAATGAGAGGGGAGAAGGTTTAAATGTGTGGTTACCTGCAAAGAGGCTACAGAATCATCATGTAAAGTGGCTATACACTTTCCGCCCATTTCCAAAGTGTAACAGCTACTGGGCCTCCCTTCTGGCTCCCATTTAATGTAGTCAGATTTTTTAAAATTTTGTATATTCTCAAATTTTGTCTAGTACTCTTGTAATGTGATTTAAATTTG
Source organism: Petromus typicus (assembly GCA_004026965.1). Lineage (NCBI taxonomy): Eukaryota > Metazoa > Chordata > Mammalia > Rodentia > Petromuridae > Petromus > Petromus typicus. Next base: position 22,373 of record PVIR01004813.1, on the reverse strand, counting down.
AAATTTCCTCTATTTTTATTTGCCATCCATCTATCTTCTATGATGAAATATGTGTTAAGTTCTTTTGGTGATTCTTTTGTACTCTATCTTTTCAGTTTCAAAATGACACCAGATATTATGCAATTTTTATTGTTTTATCTTTTTAAAATCTGTAATTTTCTCATGATATATAGCTATCTGATCTTTTTTCAGTGTTTCACTGAGCAAAAGTTTCAGTTGTTGTGAATTCAAATTTTTCATGACTTTCCTTTGCCTATCTTATTATTTCATCTACAGCCAATAGTAGGAGTGTCAGTATTGTTCTGCATGGAACTTGTGAGGTCAAAATACACAGAATTATACAATACAAATGTGAACTTATGACTATGTCTGTTATAAACTAATGTGGCAAGTGGGACTATTGGCAAAGATAGTAAAATTTAAGTAAGAACACATATAATATAGAAATGGATTATAGCCAAAAGTATAAAATAAGAATGCATGATCCATACTGACATAAGATAAAGAAACAATGAATATATTATATAGTGAGAAGGGGAGAAGATGGAGTCTTCCTGGCAGAAGGATAACAAATACAATTTATATGCTTACACCTCTTTTAGAAAGTGGAGTTAATTTTTCTCTTCTTGTAGGTAGGTCTGACTTAGAGACACACTTTCAGAAATGAAATTATGTGCATAAAAGGAATCATAATAACCTCAAGATAAAGACAGAAAGTATAGCCTCAACCAAGTGATCCAAATAAACATGATGAAAAAGAAATCATGTTGGTAATCATGCATGACAGAGTATAATGAAATCAGGAGGGTATTCAGTTCTGTGGTATTTATCACAAACTCTACCAGCCCTTTCCTATCATGTGTAAGTGTGACGCCTAAGCAAAACTGAATGGTCTTGTACAAATGACCTGACCTGTATTGATCAAAAGTTTAAAAGTCAAGAAAACAAGGACAGTTTGGAAAATGATGCCATCGATTGGAGAAGACAGTGGAGCCAGTGTGGTTAAATTCAATGTGGGGTCTCAGAAGGGACTTTGAAACCATAAAATGATTTTTGTGGGGAAAAATTGAAACTCGAATGTGATATATACTTTAATTCATTACCATGTAGCAATGTTAACATCTATATTGTTATATGACATATTATTTTCAAGAAAAAGTGCTTGTGAAAAGACTTTCACAATGTTCATAGCAGCTTCTTATAGCATAGTCAAAACTGAACTAAATCCCTGGGATTTAACCATATTTTTCTACATATTGATATTGTATTTTGAGTTGCTAAAGCATATCATTGAATTAACACAATATGCTTTATCTATTTATTTTATCAGAATATTAATGGTGTTTAGTCTTGATCAAGCCAACAGCTAACTTTGGCTAGGCTGCAGAGAAGAAGGAACCCTTCTCCACTGTTGCTGGGACTGTAGACTCGTAAAACCCCTGTGGAGATCAGTTTGGAGATTTCTCAAAAAGCTAGGATTCGAGGTCCCATTTGATCCAGCCACTGCCCTGCTAGGCATATACACACAAGAATTAAAAGACTCATATCACAGTGACATATGTGCAGCCATGTTTATAGCAACCCAATTTGTGATTGCTACATCTTGGAAACAACCCAAGTGTCCATCAACTGGAGACTGGATAAAAAAGCTGTGGTTCTTCTACAGAATGGAGCATTACTCTGCCATAAAAAATGATAAGTTTGAATCATTTCTACTTAAATGGACATACCTTGAGGATATCCTCATAAGTGAAATAAATAGGGCACATAAATGTAAATATTGCATCTTTTCTCTGGTATGAGAAAATAAAGATGTAAATGAGTCCTAGAATTGTATGTTATATATTGTGAAATAGAAAATGCTCAAAATAAAATAGGATGACGGGGGAAAATAATGATATTATAACAAAAAAGTAAGGAAACAAATTTTATGTATATGGGGGGTGGTAGGGTGGGTAGGACTATGGGAAAAACTGAGAATTAAGTTGTGTCTTATACTGGTACAAATCCCCATTATGGAGTGCAGTCATGATGAGTGAATGTAATGTACCAATAAAGATTAAAAAAATTTTTTTTAAAAAAGAAAAATATGGTTAAAAATCACCTGAGAAACATTTTAAAACTGAGAATCCCTTTGGGGATAGAACTATATTTTTTTATTATTTCTACGTAAATTAAACCATGATGTTAAAAATCAGAATAGTGATTACACCTGGTAAAACTACAAAAATTTTGCATACCTTGATTGAAGATTGAGTCTCATCAGGATTTACAAGATGTAATACTGTTACTAAAATTCACTGAACTCTGTCACTCATGTCTGAATGTTTTATGCAAATTATACCTGCTGCATTAGTAATTTGTTTGTTTGTTTGTTTTTATTACTGGAACAAAATACTTGATACCCTCTAAGTTTATTTGGCTCATGTTTGTAGATGGTCCAGTTCATATCCAGCTGGCTCAAAGGCAGAAATGCCACAACAGAAGGTACTGAACACCTGTTACACCCGTGGGAAGCAGGTAGCAGAGAGAAAGCAAGAGTCAGGGCAGGAGATACACCCTTGAAAGTCACCCCTGTAGTTTTCCATTTCCAACAAATGGGCTGTGTTTCCCAGTGCACACACAATGAGGAACTCAGTGTTAGATTAATCCACCAGTGAGCAGAGAGCCCCATAATCCACTCACATTCTAAACTCACCTCTGAACTCATAGGATTTTTGAGGACACATTTTTGATCTACATCATATCAATGTCACCATGAAAATTTTATTACTTACCAATTCAATAATAGAATTTGCCTCCCAAAACATGAGTGAATACAAAATAAAAGATAGACAATAGGAAGTAAGACATAGATTTGTTCCACTGGAGAGGAGTCAAGGGATGGAAGGAAGGGAAGGGAGAAGAGAGAAAGGAGATGAAGAAAGAGTAAAGAGATGATGTGTGCATGTGCCAACATGTACTAATGAAAATAAAAACTGAAAAATATGGTACAGTTTTGCAGAAATTAGACATTTATGTTGGTTTTGCTCCATGATATTTCTGGTTTATTTCTATAGTTCTGACAGAGAATTAATAGTTCTTTTACCTACACCCTTATTTGTTTGAGTGACAGATTTTGTCTTCATGTTGCTCTTAGAAGTCTGCTCCACATGAAAATCAAAATGGGAAATTTGGGTGAATTCTTATATCAAGCTATAACAGTTCCTTTTTCACCTCCATTTGGGTTGTGGGGAAGCATGATAATAAAAGCTGGTTTAACGTTTTAAATCCACATGGCTGAAAACTTTGAAAATACAGAAGCATTTGAATTTATGTACAGTCTATTAAGTTTGCACATATTTAGCTTCATTTTTTTATCTAAATATAGAAGGGAAAAAATAAAAATGCATTGTGCTCACACACCATAGCTTTTGATTTTCAGTCACTTTTAAGTGAATGACATGGTTCTATAGACAATGTAACTTTTTTTTCAGTTTATATTCTTACTAGAATCTAACAACCAGTTGCCTCTCTTAGTCATAACCATTGTCTGGCTTTTTCCATGTGGCTGACTATGGATCACAGTGTGTTTGTGGCTAACCTTCCCTTTGTCCACAAATAAACATCTGAGCCTTTTTGGTTTGAGTACCACACTATTGGGTTTTTGTTTTGCTAAAATGCCTTTTCTTCTCTTATGCTCATTTACATAATAGTTATTTTATACTCTTCTTGACTTTCAATTTTTGTTATTTAAAAGTTTTTTCATTTAAGGCTGTGTGTGTTGCAGTTATTTTTTATTCATTTATTACTAATTTTTTTGTAGTACTGAGAAATGAATTCAAAGATTTCAACTCAATTACAACTCTCTAATTCCATTTTTACATGTATGTATGTATGTATGTATGTATGTATGTATGTATATGTATGTATGTATTTGCTGAGACAGGACATTGCTAAGTCTCTAAGTTTACAGGCTGGGCTTGAACTTGCCCTTCTCCTGCCTTAGCCCCCTCATCCTGAGAGCCCAACTGTTACTAAATACTGTAGGCATCCCACAAGCCAGATTTCTTACCTTCTTCCACACTTGTGGCTATACTTTCAGACACATTAGTGTCTGTGTTTGCTAGTGTTACTGGAATTCTGCATATATATGATTATATTTCTGTTCTCTGCCAACTTCTGTCTTAGGCTCAGTTCAAGCATTCTTTGGTCTTTTAAGCAAGTTCCACATCATCAATTGGATTTTAAATGCCCAGAAATTTGTTGTATTCTTTCCTGTTCTTCATTTTTAATCTCTCTATAGTATCTCAGTGGGATTTACGGAAAAAGAAGAAACTCTCTGCTCTTGGCTAATTTTCACTTTACCCTTAACTGACCAGAGAAAGTTTCCATTACTTGACCTGTTTGCCAAAATAGTGCAATAAAGTAATTGTCATTGTTTTCTTCAAGGAAACAGAAAGCCCTCTGTGCACAGTTAAGGATTTGACCCTTACGGGCATTTCTGCTCATTTTGCTCACTAGCTGAGACTTGTGCCTGTACAGCACAGTCTCAGAAGTGTGCTCCTTCTGTACTCTCCCGCGTGCCACCCACTGGTCTTACCAGGCTCATGATATGTGGGAGAAAAGTGCAATTCAGACACTTCAATTACCTTCTCTTGGCATGCTGCTAGCTGGGTAGAATGAGAAATCAAACCTAGCTCTTCAGAATCCACTTGGAGCTTCCTAAAAGGAGCACTTACCCAATAGACTTTCGGTGACAAATCAACTGGGAGCAATTTTAATTCCGAACAAGAAAAAAGTGCAAAACTGCATGTTTGACATTTATGCAGCATAACATATTGAACAATGTGTTTGCTGGTTTTTCTAATAAAAGGATGACATGCTCTTGGGCATTGCACTTAATTTTCAATGCAGTTTGCTCCAGGTCTTTTGAGAAAAACTTATTAATCTTTAAGGTTGGAAAGAGTGACAATGCTCACTAGAGCTTTATGGGACTGAACTCAATTTCTGATGCATAAAATTCGTTTCAGCAAATGGACTTTCAATAATACCTGGTATTTTGTGTGAAATAAATGACATAAAGAAGATCTATTCTAATGGGACCTAGGAAACTTCTATTGACTTCTAAGATGGATTTCAAAGGGAAAATTATATTGGTATGAATCAATTATCTCTTTCCCAGAAGATAACCTTAAAGAACAGAGGGCATTACTCAAGATTAACCTTAATCACTTAAGGCTTTTTTTCTTTAACTTTAGATTACAAACAAAAATGCAGTGTAAATTTTTACATTTTCTTGTGAATAGACTGTAAATAAAATAATATATTTTATTGAAAATTTTTCTGAAATACAAACTATGTGGCTTGCAATTTCCTTGAATAACAGTAGTGGTATAAAATCTTCCTGGGAGATCATGCATTCCGAAGTGGGTGGCACACTTATACATTCAGCCCTTTATTTGAATCTTGCCAGGCTCTTGTATAAGTAGCAAGTGAGGTGCAGTTCTTCTTTAGAAGTGAAGAACTTGGAGGTGGGATGTAACTGAGCAATTTCTGGAGGAAGTTCAGAGAACAAGTAGGTGTGAACCTAGTAAAAGTACAGAAGACTGAAGGGTGAGAGAAAACAGAACGTAGAAAGACGAAGGATGAGGAAGACCAAGATCTCATTTGAAAAATGGTAATAATTTTATAACACTGACATTGAGAAGATATGACTATAATTCAAACTTTACAGGAGAAAAGTAAGTAATACTTTAAATGATACTGGTTGTGCTCTGAAAACTATAGAGATTCTTGGAAAGACTTGAAGCTGAAAAGTCACATGATCTCATAACATTTATGTTTCTGAAAATTTGTATGTTTGTAATTCAAAAAGATAACTTCAGCTGTAGAGTTTAACCAGGTATTTATGGGAGAAAATACTTGACTAATGTTCCCATTGTTTTGGATTTATCATCAGGGATCACAGATTAAATTACACAGTGGATTTTGATAGTAAAGAGAAAAAGAAATGTATACATACTTATAAATTTGAGAAGTGATCATGTGGAATTTCTTCTGTTGGGTTTCTGGAATCTTTATTATTATGTGTTCAGGCATAGTATTTTTTCTACCATAGCCATTTAGAGTTTTATATGCCTCACTGATTTGTACTTCAAATTCTTTTCCTTTTTTTGTGATGTTTTCTGCCAGTACATCTGTAAACAGTTTTTTAAATATATCTTTTGCATTGTCTCCTATATCTTCACTGACTCCATTCAGTCTTGTTATTCTTCTTTGCATCATGTGGCAGCTGCTGGATTGATTTCTCCTGGTCCCTTGCTATTTGCCATAATATTCCTGTCCTATTCACTGGCTGCAATCCTATCTATGTCTGATATTCAGACTTCACATTCATTCATCCTCTTTTGCAAATTTTCACCTTCTGAAAATCTGTTTGAAGCCATTTAACAGATTCCATGACTTTCATTTTCTGAGATTCTATCATGTTCCTGATTTTTTTCTTTTTAATTCAGGGTCTCACTTTGTAGTTCAGGATGGTCCAGGGCTCACTACATAGTATATTCCAAGCAAGACTTAAACTCACAGCAATCCTCTTGCCTCTGCAACTGAAGTGCTGGGATTATAGACATGAGCCACTATGACCAGTATTGTTGTAGGAGGTTACCAGGAATTGAACTCAGAACCTTGCACTTGCAAAGCAGCCACCAGAACCATTGAGATAAATCCCCAGCCCTGCAATTTTTTCTTTAGTCTTTTTAATCTTATCTTACACTTTGGACACTATCTCTGTTTTATATGAGAAATTATTTCTGATATCCATTTTACTTAATCCTTTTTTGATACTAGCTGAAAGTGTCAAGATGTTTGAGTTTCAATTTGCTATCTTCCCATTTTTCCTCGTTTCCCCTGGGATGAGGATCTTTGTGTTTAGATTTTTAAACATTTTCTTATTTCTATTTTTTGTTGTTTCTGAATGTTTTTGGTTTAATTCCTGCCCTGCTGTTTGGGCAATGTTCATTGCAAGTCTCTTTCTTCTTAATATTAGGAATCCCTAGAAGATGGCTACTTCCTGGTTTGTCCTCCTTGGATCTATAATGGCCTTTGTTACCTCAGTTCTAGCACACCACAGAAGGAACTTAAACAGAGCAATCACATCACCTTTGTTGACATCAAACAACCAATATCATCAAAAGTATAAAATGCGGCGCAGAAAATGACAAGCTTGGGCTGGTACTATAGTGGTACTTTAACTTCATAAGTTACGTATGTGACCATATGTTAAATTTAGAACTAACCAGAAATAGGTTTACAATATACAGGTCCTTCAATATGGCAACCTCACTCTTTGGGAATATAAGGTCACCATGAAGTTGGAGTAGAAGCACAGAAGCAAAGGGTAAAATTAGAAATAGAGTTAGTGAATATATAAAATTCACACAACCCCTGGAAACTGATAGAAGCTAGAAGACAAAAAAGACAGAAGGGGCAGATACAATACAGAAAAAAATACAACCGTAGGACCACTAGAAATTGTATTCACCTTTCTATATTAGTACAGAAAAAAATGTATCAAGCAGGAAGTATCAAGCAGGAAGGAGTGAAATGCATTAACTTCTGGGGACAGATCTAACTGGAGGACAACAGAAGATGAAGGAACAACAACAACAACAACAAAAAGAATAGAGATACCCAGGAGCAACAGGCTAATAGGGGAGTGTTTTCCTTCACCTGTAAAAATAAGAGCAGCAGAGGGAAGAAAAAACCTGAAATTGGACACACTCAGCAATAAGAGAGTAATAAAATGAAGAATGAAAGAAAGGTCAGAAAAAAGAAAGAACAACAACATCAACAACAACAACAACAACAAAATCAAAACCAAAAACATCCTTCTCTCTCTCTCAATAGATCACTTTTCCCAATTTTTTCTTTCAGAAAAAAATTTAGTCCATATTTGTGACATATAATGTTGACATTCATTCTGGGAAGCTATACATATACATAACATATCATTTTATTTTAATGTCCTTTCCCATTTGAAAAAAATCAGTGTTATTAATTCTATAAATATGTATTTTATTTTCTTCTTTATTTATAGCTTGCATTTCTCATTTAATAGAAACCATATAATATTTAAGGTTGTGTGTTTGATTTATTTTACTTAACATTGTTTACAAGATACATTCATTTTCTACTAATGAGTCAAATTTATGCTTCTTTATAGCACAGTAGCATTCCATTTTGTATAAATACCACATTTTCTTTATTCACACATCTGTTGATAGACATATAGATTGCTTCCAAGATTTAGCTGTTAGGAATTATGCTGCTATAAACACAGGTTATATCACTTAATATGCTGTTTTTAATTCTTTCCTGAAGATACCTACAAAAAAAGGTATCTGGGTGGAATTAATTTGTAATTTTGATTTTTTAAGTAATCTCCATAAAGATTGCCACTATGGTTCTAGTAGTTTATAGCAGTGTTAGGAGGAGGCCAAGTACTTTTTACTTTGATCTTAGACTACATTAAATGTATAGCCATATGACATCTAAAAATACAGTTTGTTCTTCTGCATATTATCTTAGCATCATAGTCAAGGAATGGGCCATCTTGTATACCCAGGTTCGATCTTGGATATATCATGAGTTAAGAAAATAGTTCCTTTGTTCCTCATAGAAATAAGCCTTTATTTCTCCAAGGAAAAATAATCTTGTTCTCACTTTTAAAAGTTTCTTGAACTTTATGTCAGGTAATTATAATATTTGGAAAAAAGCAGCATTACATTCTACTTCAATAATCTGTGCGGGTATAATTTTATTTACGGAAAAGAATTCAGTTGGCTTAATGCTGCTTGATTTAATTAAGTGAACTTAATTTAACTTAAAGATTAGTCTCTGTCCCCAGCCAGGGACTTCTATTTACCTTGTGCTAGCAAATTGTCTGCTTGGGAAGCACAACTTGTATCAAAGTGAAGTCAGACACAGAAATAAGGCTTCGTGACTTGATGTATGGATGAAGAAAAATGGTTTTACAGGTAATGATTTATTCAGTCAAGGGCCAAGAACAGAACACTTGTCAAAATGCACTCAAGAGTTCATTTCTGCCCTCTGTACTGCTGCTTGCAATTGAGTTTTAACCTTGTACTCATTGCCAGATAGTGATTTTTATCGAGAAGGTTTTCAATTGCCTCACAATTGCTTAATTTAACAAAGTGAAGCAATAAACATTCATGGTGGTTTTCATTCCAACCGAGAGTACTCTGCCACATTGCTTTGCACATTATCTGCTTGGAAACTGATCCTGTTATCTTTTCCTTTTTTAATCACCCCCATCATGCTTTCCCCCTTTCAATCAGCGCAATCATTTTCAGATTGTAGCAGGAATTCGAATTTGGAAATTTTTAGCCCTTAAAAGAAATTACCAACATATATAATTGCACATCCAATGATCATATATCCAATAAGCATTGTTACTCAAACCTAAATTCTTACAGTCATGAAATCTTACATTTAAAAAATCTATTTTTGTAAATCTATTAAGACAAATTTCATTCTAAACATTTTCTGTAGGCCACATAGATGTTCACATTTATATTTATACAATATCGTTTTCTTTCAAATCATAATGAAGTCTTTAGATGGTTCTTACATTTGTCAGATATTTTTAATTTAAAAATTATAGAAAACAATTATTTTCATATCAATTATGAATAGACCTAACGCTTTAAAATTTACATAAATATCATCATAAAATGTAGGACGGATTTTAAATTATAATTCAGTAAGGTACTCAGTGAAATTTAAAAATAGCTATTTTTAAATTAAATCATAAAGCCTGGTCAAATTAAAATATTTTAAGATTTAGTTCCTGGAATGCTTATTATATCCCATCTTCCTCAAAATTACTAGGAAAGGGATAGATTTGTGAAAACACTAATCTTTACTGATTAATTTGTTGATTATTTCATATAAAACATTTTTGTATATTTTTTAAAAAGAGATGAATGTAGAGGCAATAAAATTATGGAGTTACATATAAGACCAGACTATTCCATCTAGTACACTGATAAATTTTAAAGGACAATGTAGTTTTGTTTTGTTTTATTTTGAGACAGGGTCTAATTTTGTAGTTCAGGCTCACCTCGAACTCACTGTGTAGCTCAGGCTAGCCTCAAACTTGACAATCCTTCTGCTTTTGCCTCCCAAGTGCTGGGATTACAAAAATGAGCCACCACCCCTGGCATTGTTGTATGTGGTCACCAGGGATTGAACTAAGGACCTTGAGTTTGCCTGGGGAAGGCTGGGACCACTGACCTAAATCCCCAGCGTGACAATGCATTTTTTTTTTCTTCTTTAAGTAGTAAAAGGCTAAAAGCACTTACTTCCAATATGAAGAAATTCATATAGAGTATGAAGCACACATTTCTCTTTTGGTTTGTGGTTTAAGTATTTCAATATAAAAGTTGATATAGGTAAAAATGTAAAGCAAAATATTCATGTGTGTGCACACATATGAGTGTGTATATTTGTTACAAAGCATATTACTACTGTGTTTGTGACTTATTGTCAAATGTGAGCACCGAAATACAAAGTAATAATTACCTGAGCTAAACAATACAGGGAGAGAAAAAATATATTTTATCTCATAGTTTTCTATTTATCAGTCCATAGTCATTGACCTGGTGAGGCACCATGTTATTATGGTCAGAGATTCTTCTCTTTTACATTGAGTTTATTGGCGCATTTTAATTATAAATTATGAATACAGTCATCATTGATTATTTTTTCCCATTCTTGTGCCCACCTCTCAAACCCAACCCCCATACATGAGCTTTGTTTTCATGTCTTCAATTTTTTTTATTTTTCTTTTTTTGTCTTTCCATGCTTCACTGAGTTTTTGATAATCACATTATTGTTTCATCTTCTCTATAATTTTATTTAAGTTTCATTCTGTTAATTCTTATATTTTCCTTCTGTTGGCTTCAAGCTTTTTTCCCCCTAGTTTCTTAAGGTAGGAAATTGGATTCATGATTTGAGATATTTATTTTTCATATAATATAACATATTTAATACTACAAATGTCCTTCCTATAAGTGCTTTGGTCATATCCAACACACTTTGATCTTGGTATTTTCTTTCTCATTAATCTCAATGTATGTTTAAGTCTTCCCTTGAGAATTGTTTTTAGTGCCATGAACTAGTTATAACTTTGTTTAATTTCAATATTTCTGAAGAGTTCTCCTTTATCTTTTGTTATTAATTTTATTTAATTTCATCATGGCTATGAAACACTTCAATTTGCAGTTGCTTTAAACTGTTAATGTTTGTCTCAAGAGTCAAGAGTTATGGCCTTTCTTGATAATTGCAACTTGGACACTTGAAATAACTGCTTTCTGATTCTGCTAATGCACCCTTGAAAGTCTGTTACTCTTTTTTATTGATGGATCCATTCAGTTCTTTATTTCTCCTAAGATTTATGTAGTATAAATTGTTGAAAGTGAAATGCTTAGGTCCATGTTGAAGCTGTGGATTTGTCTGTTTCTCCCATTAACTCTAATGTCATTTACTTCAAGTATTTTGAAGCACTGCTTTTGGGAGTGAAATCTTTAGATTTACTACTTAGTTGTTATCCCTTAATCCACTTACTATTATATCAATGCCTCTCTTTTCCCTGTAATGTTTCTTTGCTGTGAAGTCTACTTATTCTGTAATTAAATTTTTTTTTCATTATTTACATTATATGTAATTTCAATATTAAATTCAACTTATCTAATCACTGTATTTGAGGAAACTTTTTAATAAGCTGTTTATAGTTCCGTTGACATGTTAAGTCTATTTGCTAATTGCTGGCTCTTAATTGATGCTGTATGATGATATATACTGAGGAAAGTAATTGATATGTCAGAGCCCACTGTTGCTCTGTTTTACGGTATCTCTCAATTTTGGACTTTTTTTTTCTCACCTTCAGTCTTCATTTATACAAATTATATTTTGATTTATTATAATGTGTTTTGAGTATATTACTTCAGTGGTATTTATTGTTGTTCTAGTATCAACTATATAAATTTATCTTATCACAATCTACTAATATCAATATTTATTGCCTGAAGTTTCAGTATTAAATTTTTCTTGTCTTATACATATATATGTACATGCACCCACGCACCGACAAACATATATATACACACACATGGTTTAGGAACTCTTGAAGTACAGTGTAGTCAATCATTTTACCTCCCCTTATATTTCTTTCATTGTTCCTCTTTCCTTCCTAAAGTTTCTAAATCTATTTTCTTTCTGTCTGGAGAGTTTCCCAGAGAATTGAATAACTTTGTTTAATTTCAATATTTCCAATTCTCCTAGCAAGGAATTACGTAGATTTTTTTAGGTGTGTCCCCCTTATCTTTTCTTCTCCTGGAAACATTTTTGTTCCCTTTCATTCCTGAAGCAGTTTCTCTACACATAGGATTTCCACGTGACGACTGTTTTCTTGCACTCACTGAAAATGTGCGGACTTGTCCAGCTTCCAGGAACTCCAATGACAGATCCACTTTCGTTTGACTCAGACTTCTGCTAGGGGTGATGTTTTGTTTCTCTTGGTGAATTTAAAACTTTCTTTGTTTCCAGTTTTCAAATTTTTAGTTATAGTTGCACCTCTATGTTAATTTATTTTGAGTTGAGGTTTGCTTAATTTATAGGTTCATGCCTTTTACCAAGTGTGAGAAGTTTTCAATCATTATTTCCTTGAATTCCTTTGTTCCTTCTTTTCCCCATATACCAAAATACCTGAATCAGCATTTTTCTCATTGTGCTATAAGTCCTTTCATATATGTCCTATTTATTTATGTTATTTAGATAATTAAATGCTATTTATCTGTCTGAAATATTATTCATTGTATCCTGCTATTTCCTTATATAAAACTCAACCATGTATGTTTTGGTTATTATATTTTAATTATATAACTTATTTTAGCTCTGTTCAACTTCTATTTCTTTGCTATCATTTACATTTTTAAATTTTTTCAAGAGAATTTAAAATTGTTAAAATTATTAAAATCCACTTTAGTATCTCACCAGTTGACTTATTTGGTTGGTGTCAGTTTCTTATCTTTTCCAATTCAAATTGCTTTTCTAATAGCCCTCTGTACAATGAATTACTTTCTCATTATTTAATAGATACTTTATGTCTTATGTTATTAAATTCTTAATTCTGGTTCATTCTTTGTTTTCAGCAACCAGTCAATGTATTTAGTTCTACCATGTGGGTCCTGACCTAAGGGTATGAGCTGAGGATTTCAAGATACCATAATTTCCAGAGTCCTTGAGATGTTTTCTGCTTAGCTCTATTTTTCTTATTCAACCGGACTCCCCTGAGACTCTGTACATGTCACATGGGTCACAAGTTTGTTAAGGTTGGAAGTTCAGAAAAAATGGGGTCTCAGGCTCCAGCACTCAGGTGAATTTGGTATGGCACTGTAGCAGACCAGGATCATGCCACCCTGCTTTGAAACTAGGGTCTCAGCCATCCTGGCTTTGTAACATGCAGGGTCTACCGCTGTCCTTGTTGAATTGCTCTCCACTGCAGCTACTACACTAGCAGACTGGGTTACTGTTGCTCTGTGTACTGGGCAGGGCACAGTGGGTTGGCCAGACTACGCCATGATGACGTTGTAGTCAGGATACTGGCACCTTCAGGTCAGACGGGAGCATCTCCAATGCCGTGGTAGATCAGACCACAGCTACTTCCAGTATGGACTAAGTGAAGGGGCATTGGCCTGGAATATTGAGTCTACTGCTTTTCAGGATGCAAAAGTCAGTTGCCAGTGCTAGTATGAGAACCTCACTGATGCCACTCTTGTGGAGAAGGCCCAGGAATCTGGTGTGGAGAGGACGTGTGACTGTGCTGACTGACAGAGAAAAGTCAATGCTAACAAACACTCAAAATGAGCTGCATTTTCCTTTGAGTTCTCTGCTGTGCTAACCATTTCACTTCTTCTTCTTTCCTCTTCTTCTTCTTCTTTCTTCTTCTTCTTCTTCTTCTTCTTCTTCTTCTTCTTCTTCTTCTTCTTCTTCTTCTTCTTCTTCTTCTTCTTCTTCTTCTGTTTTTAAGACAAATTGTCAGTAAGTTGCCCAGGTCATCTTCCAGCCTCAAATTCCCAAAGTATTGGGATTACAGTTGTACACTGTATCTTTGTTTATCTTCTACTTTGTGACAGTTATGTCTTTCGAGGTTGTCTGTTGCCCATTCTGGGATGTAAGGACATAAAAATGAAATTTGAAGGACATGCTGTGGTGTTGCTCCTAAAGTCTGAGGTGGCCACCAATTGTTCAGAGTTTACTCCTGTGAATTATTTCCAGTATATTTAGTTATACCTAGAGAAAAAAGTGAAAGAACTAAGGGTATAATAACACCCTTTTGTTTTATGTCTAAGCACTGCAATATTCAGTTTTCTTGTGTTTTATCCTTATAAGATTGCATTACTAAGCATGCCATTGTTAGGAGCTTAGCCTTTGACATTTTACGTTGTATGCTAGACAAGCTCCCTCTCTGCACCTTTGTTTATATATGAACCACAATAGTTCTTTTTCACACACATTTCAGCTTGAGAAAGTACCCAAGAGTTTTCCAAAGTGCTGCATTATTCTAGAGAATAAGAAACAAATTTCTGTGCTTGTAGTGAAGAATATTAATGCTAACTTTTGATTTTTGTAATTTACTTTGTCTTGACACTGATACACTGAAGAAAAAAGATTTAATCCTTTGTAGCTTAATACTTCTCTGCAAGTCTACAAATGGTGTTCTTTGATACATAGTTATATATACATATGTATAAATACACCATCATGGATAGGAATTTCAAAATAAATGACAAAAAAAATATGAAATGGATACCATGTCTTTTAGTTCCTGAACTGGGTAGGGGGGTAATTTAGTTCTACATCTGCATTGCTTAGTGCTTGCTGGATGACCGGGTACAATGTCAGTCCTCACTGTTGTCACATATTACCGATGAGTCATGAGTAGCTAGTGTCCCTGACATGCACTGTGAACCTCACTGTAATGCAGCCTGTATTATGTCTTTCCTCAAAGTCTCTTTTTAGTGGCTACAAAAGATGTGATCTCTCCCTATCTGCATGTGACCTTGAGATGATGCTAGTGAATCTATTCATTGTGAGGGCGCAAGACTCTCACAAGCTGCATTGTGAAATACAAAAGCATCAATAAGATATAAACAATGTGTTTTCTGTTAATATTATAGAATAATTATTTTTATATTCTTGAAGCAAAACTCTTTAAAAACTAGGAGGTACATTCTTATGTTCACCTGGTAATGTGGGATGGTTTTTACTTTTTAAATTTATTTTATTTGGGGGTTTACCAGGAATTGAACTTAGGACCAAGCAGGCACTGTGTCATTGAAATAAATCCTTGGCCCCTTGGAACGCTTTTTAATACAAAGCCTCTTGCTTACCAATCCTTTTTTTCAGATGATGAACTTTATTCCAGATTGAATAAGTCAAACTCATCTAAGTCTACTTACAGAGTTTTAATACTATATATTGTTTATATACTATATATTTTAGTTTATATACTATATATAAAATACTATATATTTTATATATTGTTTATACATTTATAATAAGGTATTAATCATGGTTTATTTTTAATCTTAATTTTATGAAAAAATAAAATGAAATTTCATAACAAAATACTAAGAATAGTAATGTATGTTTAGCAAATTGCAGCATGTGTGTTTATAGGAATTGATGGAAAGGGTGACTAAGGATTCTCACGCAAGTGTAAGATACTTTATTTTGTAACAAAAAACATATTTGGAAGACAAAGAATATTTTTGGGGAATGATAACAGCATGCTGGAGTGAGTATAGGCAAGAATAAAGTGTATATCTAAAAATTGATTGTATCAGAACTTACTTCTATTTGTAGTGCTGAAGATTTTAGCATTTTTCAAATAGTGATAAGCATGCTATTTTAAAAAGTGTTCTGACTTTTGAAGCTCTTTTTGTTCAGGAATTGGAAAAAAAATCAGTGCTGAGAAATACTTTAAAATGTCCTTCACATAAGACAATATAATTACTTTCTTTTACAATGGCTTACCTCATTAAGTCATATATCAGCAGAGAGATTTGTAGATTTAAATATGCATGAATACCATTTCAAAATACATTAAAATTACTGATTTAATTTTTCCTTTTTTATCCTCTATATGCTTGTTAGTTATGGTTAAATTTATTTTAGTGATATTTTTATTTCATATATACAAACAAAGAAATCACAGAATACACAAATATGTGGGTAAACCTGCACTAAATGCCACATGCTGAAGGAAGCAATGTTTTTCAAATCTCTCAGGCATATCCTTAAAATGTCTATTTAAATTTTATAGGTAGGGCGGGGGAGTTAGCTCAGTGGTTCCGGCACCTGTCTTGCAAGCGCAAGCGCCTGGGTTCGATTCCCGGTAACCACATAACAATGCTGGGTGTGGAGACCCACACCCAGCAGCAACCAGTACCACATACCACAGTGCCGGGCGTGGTGGCTCACGCCTGTAATCCCAGCACTCGGGAGGCAGAGGCAGGAGGATTGTGATGTGAGTTTGAGGCTGAGCTCAGGGCCAGCCTGAACCGCAAAAAGCGAGACCCTGTCTCAAAAAAAAAAATTATAGGTAAATTTTTAAGTCAGATATGGAGATCGACATCTGGCTCTCACCCAACAGGGGCTGAATTACTTCTACCTTTTTGTCTCATTTAAGATTATGACAAAAAAGTAAGGAAACAAATTTTATGTATATGGAGGGGTGGTAGGGTGGGTAGGGCTATGGGAAAAAAATGAGAATTAAGTTGTGTCTTATACTGGTACAAATCCCCATTATGGAGTGCAATCATGATGTGTATATTTAATGTACCAATAAAGATTAAAAAAAAAAAGAAAAAAAAGATTCTGAACAGATACAGAAAATACATAAAGACATTGAAAGGTAGTGTTAGCTGACATAAGTGGTCAGAATCTGGGAATTTATTGTTTTGGTTGTCTTTCCCAATTGTGTAATTTTGTAATTTGTTTTTTCTTCTCCTTTTATTAAATCAGAAATCGAGCTGTCTGCATTTATTAGTTATTCTATTAGTTGTAGTGAGCTTTGCATGATTTGTTCATTTTGGTTCATAGTTTTTACTGGCTATCTCCGTTTCTTTCCCAGTGTCACAATAAGCCAGTGCAGAATTCCTAATCATTGCTTTAACTTGAAAACAAACAGGCCATTACACAAGTGTGGCTGGTAAATACCCAAAAAAGAGACACGAACTGTGATATCTTGTTACCAAGATTCCCTTGTAGCTTTTCACAGTCATACTTGAGTGTTTGCGATCTGGGGATGTGGGAGTACTCACTTAGGCTATTGTAACCCGGTGTGACTTCATTCCCCTCTCCACCAGTGAAACCCAGCTAATCTGCTCAGTGAAGACTGCCAATCCCTTCTAGGAGTGTTCTATCTTCACCCTTCAACACTGGCCCAATGGAACACAGACATAGACACATTTACTTCTTTTACAAAATCTAAGAGGCTTGATGTGTATTAACCACTTCTGAAATAACTGTATAAACTCCATAAAATATACTAACAGAAAAAAAAATAAATGAAAGTGGAGTTAGGTTAAAAGTATTATATCATATAAATATAAGTAAAAAATACTTTCAAAAAATACATTTCAAAACACGCTAATGACAATTGTGGCCCAGCTGATACACGAAAGTGGATTTTTCAATGCAAGAAACAATCCTGAATTTTTAACTTCTAAGTGAAAATAAGTTTTGGATCCCATATATGGTTCTTGGCTACATATGGGGATATGCCAAGTACAGAGATAAAGAACTAAGGTGAAGGATTTATTTCTCACACTGATTAAAAATGGATGAATAGCTGCTGCCATCTTGGGGCCTAGACAGCCCTCCTTTGTCATCTCACAGTTATCTCGGGTCAGAACACACACAGCTGATTTCTTATTCACAGTCTCAGTGGGCTGTGTCTCATGTGGATCAGGGCTTTTCCCCCCAACCCTATTTAATTTATTAGCTGAATCCAGTTATTTGAATCTGCAGGACTGAAGTCCCATCTTCTTGTCGGACAGGCTGTGAGCTCTAGCAGCCATTTTTGAGAAGATTTAGGCCTGTGATTCTCTAACTCACTCAACTGCTTATTCCTACCAGGTTAGCAGTTGACTTTTTTGAGTCTAATTATCTGACCTTCTGTAAATGCTTCCAGCTGATCAAGTCTGGACACCAAGGACAATCATCAAATTGGTTGTGTCCAAATTCGATGAAGTTATTTTGGACACTGCCTTTCCAAAAGCCCTTTACTTTGTCATCTCCTGAACTTCATGTCTGGGGCATAGGTTCGGTCCACAGTCAAGACTTAGGTGTAGGAATCTCCAAGGCCATCTGAGAATATTCTTACCATATCTTGGAAATTTTTGTTCCACTTTAGGGTTCTCAACTCGATTATGATTCAGGTTCTTTGCAGGAGCTTTTAAAAATGTCTATCTATAGGCCTCTGCATGAATCTGAATCACATTCAGAATGAAAATATATCGCCTGAATGTAATGTATATTTGCTATAATTTGCATAAGCTACTCCTCCATAGCCAGCCCCCTGACCTGGAAATCCTTGTTGCTGTGCTAAATGTAGACCTCACACTTAACTGTGGTTCCAAGTGTTAAGAGTCTTCTCAAAGCTGCAATCAATTTCATGTGGGAGTGAGTAACATCACTGTGATCATTAAAGATTAAGTGGCAAAACCAGAAACATAATGTGAGCCTCGGGAAAGAGCTTGCTGTGGCTCCAGCATGGATTGTGTGGCCATTTAAGAGTATAACACACTCCTCTACCACAGAACTGAGTTAATATCTAAGTCTCAAATACAGTAGTTTCTTCTTGACATCAAACCAATAGGATATTTCTTACAATAAATGCTTTGTAGTGTTATCGCTAGTTTAAAAGTCAGGGTCTCATTTTAAAGCCCTCCGTAGGAACAGGTTAGTTTCAAATGCCAAGTGTTGGATGATGAAATCTCTAGGAGATAGCCAAATGTTCTCTTAATTTTGCCTTCAAGTCAATAAAGTGTGCTACATAGAATTTAATCATGTGGCATTAGCCCTCTTGAAAATATTCTCTTATTTCTGCTCTCTACTCAAGAGGACCTAAGTTAATCTTAGAAATTGATGAGAAAATATAGTAAAATTGTATATTAAGATGCATTATATTTTTGTCTGCCTCATGGGTAAAGGGGATATATTTTATGCATACATTCCATTGCTTCTATTTTGAATGTTCATAGGATTTATTTTTCTTTTATTCTCTTTTTCATCTAGACTGCCTTCCAGAATGTTGAGATTGCCAGAGAAGTGATTCCAGCAAAGGAAAACATTGCTTTACCTAAATTCAAGTAAGATCATTTCTTCAGAATAAATTATTGTGAGCTCATTAATGAAAAAAAATATTTTTCCTTAAGATAGTTGATGTATTTGATATTAAGTTTTGTGAAGCCTCCATGTCTGTTTTGGAAATACAGCGGTTTTTTGCTTTTCATGTCCCAATGTTGGTCATAGATTGTATTTCGTAGGGTTTTTTCACAGTATTCATTTAAACAGCTATCACGTATGAGGCTTCTTTTTTCCTCTAACAAGCCTCCCTTAGAAGAATGAGAAATACCCATTAGTGTCTACCAGGTCTCCTTTTTCAGTAGGAGATCAAAGTCTCCTCTTTAAAATGAGAAGTGTGGCACTCTGCAAGGAGCCCTGGAGTCCTGCAGAAGGGGAGAGAAACAGTAGGCTTTGGGAGGCTCAGCAAACGTGACTCCTGATTTGCCTTAGAGCACCAAAGAACTTTGACACTCTTCTTCATTCTGAGTAATGAATGACCTTCCTGTGAAAGTAGTAAATACCTGTGTTAGAGTGACAGTTGGTATCAGCAGTGGCATCCCTGACCTTGTACCAGGACAAGTGTCTCCTTAGGTAGGAATTGCCCTGCATTTGAAAGGGCAATCTGGAACTGATTTTACAACTATTTCCCATGACATTTTTGAGTCTTTATGTCCAGAAATCTTTGTAATTTTAGTGAAAATCAAAAAATTCCCAGTCCTCTGTAATGTTAAAAAATATGCCAGTACTAAAAATTTCATTATATACATATTGATGCAGCAAGTATATTTCAATGTGATAGAGAAATGTTAACAATCCTTAATATATTCCTAAGTATTATGAAAATCATGGCATTTTAAGGCTGGATGCACTCACCTTGATTGAGGACAGACAGCTCAGCTAGGTTCTGGAGGCCATGCCACTATCAGAGGCCCTTGGATTACAAGTATGCAGGTGCCAGGGTCATTCTGCATAGCATGTTAATGAAATAAGATCCAAAGTTTCCAAGTGGCTTTGCATAGATCTTTTGTCACAGTTTGACCTTTACTTTCAAATGCAGAAGAGAGAAATCATGAAGAAGCTCAAGAGAGAAAGGAGCTGCACTTTCCTTAGTGTGGGTGATGTAGGATTCAGCCTCGCTTCTGCTGCCTCTCCTCTCCTCTGTCCTAATTCTTTCCTCTGCCTCCAAGCTCTAGAGTCAATATTCATCATCATTTCTTTGTACCCTGTGGTTCTTCAGTCATCCTGTCCTTCATCTGGGAGTACACATGGAAGAAATAAGTGAAGGACACAGAAAGCTGGTACAAGTCAGGCTAGTGAAACCACATGCTGCTGGCCATCAGTGGAAATATTATTTTGCAACTGCTTGGAATTTTCCACCATCAAGTATTTCTCTTGATTTTTACCTGTTCCCTGTGCAAAACCCACTTTATGCAATTGCAAAGGGCACATACTATCAATTTTGATCAAAGTCCCATTAATAGCATAATCTTTGTCCCTTATCCCCAATTTCATTCCATATTTTTACTTAGCATGGTTTCACTTGACAGCAGTGTCCTGTAGTTAAAAGAAGATGAAATTGCAATTTCCAGAAATAAACAATTGGTGCATTTTAAATATCATATTGTTCTGAGCAACGCATTGAAATTTTGCACTGTGCTACTTGGTGCCACATGGGACATGAGTCAACTTTTTCCATCAGATCCACACACTATACATTACCCTCCTTGAGTTACGGAGTCATTGTTTTGGTAATCAGGTTGACCTTTGCGTTGTCAAATACTTGTTTTAAAGTCCCTTATTTTACCTTTTAATGGCCCCAGAGCACAGGGGTGAGGCTGACAATTTCATTATAGGATAGTATTATAATTGTTCTATTTTATTATTGATTATTGTTGTACCTAATATTTAAATTCAATTTCACTGCATACGTGTGTGTGTGTGTGTGTGTGTGTGTGTGTGTGTGTGCGCGCGCGCAGGAAAATTATAGTTTATATAGAGAGAATTTAGTATCATTCGCAACTTCAGGAGTCTACTGGGTACCTTTGGATATATTCTTCATATATAAGAATGCACAGTTGTATGAATTATCTGTGATAAAATAGAAAACTAAAGTTGTAAAGGGAGAAATGAAAATTCACTTGAGAGTTGCTACTCCCCTTCACAAAGTACCTTTTTAAGAAAATTGCAAAAAATAATTCACATTTTGCTCCTTATCTTTGAGTGGATTACAAAAATTACTCTATCTTTTTAAGTATTTACCTTGACCTTGTATATTTTATTCCTGCTCATATTTGCTTGCATTTAAAGATGGACTTTCTCCACTTTTATATGGAAAAGAGTCTCATGAGCCAGAGCACCCTGCCTGGCCTGGGAGCCAGTGGCTGTTACAGCTAGGCAATCAACTCCCACCGTGTGTTTAGAGCCTCTCTCCTCAGCCAGAGGAAATCTCAGACCTCCAGAGTATTTTCTTATTGCCAGAGAAATAATAGTGTTTATAAGTCCTTACAATGGAGGATAAATATTTAATATTTTAAGAGAAAATTTTCTGCTGTTGCTGCTTTTCTATGTTTTGGTAATATCTGGATCATTTGTCCTTTACTTTAATTGGTCTTTCCACAGTCTGCCCCCTCTTTGTTTTATTGTAACTGTTCACAGGACGCAATTTTTGTCTGTCCATTTGCCACAAGGATTATTCAAATTCCTATTCCTTTTGAGCAGGTTTGGCAGTGTTATAGAATCACTGACTTCACTGGTAAAATATCACTATTTCTAGTTTCGCTGACTGTATTGTTTATGATGGATAAAATGACACCAAGACCAAATGTAACCAAGATTAGCCCAAGATTAGCCCAAGATTAGCTTCATACTCCAGTCCATGTCTCTAATGCATTGGCTCTGATCTGACAAGCTCCCTGTAGGGGGCAGATTGGCTCCTGAACATGGCCCTGATG